>BSAI01000101.1:28194478-28209426 GCA_036245035.1 Adrianichthys oophorus
CAGCAGCAGCAGCAACAGCAGCAAGAGCCCCCTATCAGCTGGGCTCAGAGTCACATGTCCTCTGACTTTTTTCACCCTTCCACGTGTCAAGATCCAGGAAATGGAAGGCCAGACCAAAACAAAGCATCTGATTGGCTGTCTCCGTATCACCAGGTTCTGCTTGGTACGGAGAGCTGCGCCCTTAAAGGGCCAGCTACTATTTATTTTATGATCAGAAAAATAACAAATCAGAGATGTCGCATTTCATCTTTTCATTATGGCTTCAGTCTTTTGGGAAAATAATTGTTTTAGAAAGAAGACATGATCATGTTGTGCTCTTTTGTTTATTTATAACTATTTTTGCATCATTTTGTAAAAGACAGTTTATTTTTAGCCTTTATTTTGAACTCGGTATGAACGACAGGGTCAAGCATCTAAAACAAAGCGCCCCCTCCCCCCGCTTTAGCATACAATAGAATTTAAAGGATTTAAAATGTGCTTTTAAAAATTCTTGGTAAATGATTTAAATCAGGAAACAAAGTGATGACAGATGATTGAAGGGAATCAGAGATGGAGCGTTGGATAAACTCTGTGCTGAATTTGCATAACAACAGCGCGGCTGCCGCTCCTGTCATCGCGGAGGGCAGGTCTGAGCTGAAGGGGCGGATCGGTTTGACTCAAAAAAAAAAAAAAAAAAACCACAAACCGTCTCCAGTCAGAAAGCATCCAGCAGAGCTCTGAGAGCGAAGAGGGGCGCGAGTCTCACCGCCACAGTCCCGAAAACACGCCGACACCCGCGCGCCAAGATACCACCCGTTACCACGGAACACGCGCTTTGTGGCGGTGAGTGCGCCTCTTTCAGGCGGGCGTCAGACTGTTGTTGTTGGCGGGAGTTTGTTATTCGGAGCTGCATCAGCACGCGCGGCAGGGTCCGCTTTGGATCGGGGTTCAGTCAGGTTTGGATGAACGCGCGCAGCGTCCGGCTGAGCTTCTGCGCCTCGCGGAAGCCTCGGGCTGGTGGTGTTGGCGGGTTTCTGACGCGCCAACCACAGTTTACAACTTTTGACGTTACGCGGCGTTACAGGTAACTAACGGCGCTCGGTATCCGGCGGTGACCGCAGACGTTTCATTCACGTTACCGACTCATGTCTGAAATGAAAACAAAACATTTTTGTTTATTTCTGGGAGGTGACAGTAAAGAAGCATGTACACAAATAACAAAAAAAGCCATCAAAGGAAATTGGATGAGATTTTTCTTCCATTTTATTAGAAAACCTAAAAAAAATATGTTTGTTCAAACTTGTCCTTTGTCATTGTTGATCTGGATCTCTTTGGTTGACTTCTCTCGTGCGTTAATCGTCTGGTGGTTTGTTGTGATGTGAAAGGGATGCGCTCCGGCACCGGTTCCGCGCGCGTTTGTGTGCAGAAACCGGTCGTTCCACCTGACCCCAAACGGCAAACAACTTCATCCAAGTCTCCCCGCTCCCCGCGCGCGCTCCCGGACGTTTCTTTCTCGGAGCTGTGCGTAAAAGCCGCTCCAATGTCAGGATGGACGCAGGAGGGAGCAGCTGAGCTCTCCGTCGGCTTTGCGCAGAGCGGAGCCATGTGCGCAGATGGCGCAGCAGAGGGAGCCAGTCTCTGCCCAGGCTGCGCGCCTGTGACCGTCCCCCTGCGCGCAGCCAGGCCTGCCTGCAGCTTCAGGCGGTGTGTTGTTGTGTGTGTTATCTTTGTGTGCCTGTCTGTTTTTCGTGGGTATGACACTCTGGTCATAGCGGCAGTTATCTGATGACTGCAGCGCACAGAGGCAGCAAAGCCACTGCTGTCTGTACAGCTTCTCCCTAAAAAAATGGACCTGAATTAAAGCTGTCCTTTAATATTTCTAATGTGTGTTTCCTTTTGAAGAGATGGTCTGTCCTTAAACAGATGAAGGTTCTCAGAGTGTTTGTTTTGAAGTGAGATCATAAAAAGAGACACTTTCTCCAGGAGACAAACAAGAGCGGTCGCCTCACTCAGTAAACACAACAGCAGAGGATCCAGTTTCAGCTTCTGCTTTCGCCCGCTTGTCTCCACTTGCACAGCAGAAGGAAAAGACAGGCTCTCTCAGCAGAATGATATAACAGTGCTGCTTGTGGCTCCGAGCCAACAAGGAAGAGCGTTTGCCTCACAGTTCAGGACAGAGTGAAATTTCTTATCTCCCTCCTGAAACGGTTGGTGCTCACAGTCCTGCTCGATTCTGCTGGTTTCACTCACCCTGAGGTCAAATGGACCAGCTGTTCTCTCACTTTAATGGGACGAGACAAAGAAGCAGGAATGTCTTCTGGTTGAGCGGTGGCATTGAGCACAGAAACCTGATCTGGTGGCTGAGCATTTGTAGAGTAAAGGCCTCTCTGGTGGATCTTTTGGCACTTTGATGTCATCTGGCTCATGGATCAGAACATGCCGGGGGCAGACGGGTGGCAGAACCTCCTGTTTTCACCACTTATCAGAACATCATTCATGTTTTTAGGACTCTACTGGCTTCTTCTTGTACTGCTGTGAAGCCTGAAGTAGCTTCTCAGAAAGTCCTCTCACTGTTTCTGTTACAACATAAGCTTCTTATTTAGATTGGATTGACTCATGATATGGTTCTATTTTTAGGATGAGATGATTTCATGTGCCAGAGGGAGAGGTTTTTACTGACAACAGGAAGTTTGGCTTCTTTTGTTTGTTCTTAAACACTTTCACCGCCTCTTCTGTGCAGGGAATTTACCGCTGAGGCGTCGGATGGATGATGAGGAGGACGACATGTCACGGCCCGTCTCACAGCTCTGGGGAACTCCCTTTAGGGACGTCAAATTCCAGGAGCGAGCCATACAGATCACCGCCGGGGAGGACTTCACAGCCATGCCTGCATCGCAGGAGCACAGCACTAACGTGCCGTCCTGCAGCTTCCGCTGGCAGCCGCGCATGCCTTTTCATGGTGAGGCTTCTGCCGCTCGTGCACCTCAGGGTAACATCTCCTTCCTGCTCTACAAGATCCTAAAAATGACCCAAAGCTTAAATGAACGCTAGATAATTATGCCTCACACCATAAATAAATCAGCGCCAAAACCCCATGCAGGAGCATGCCTGCTCTAATATATAAACCCAGTTTGAATGCAATCGTGTTTTTAATCAAATCAGTGTGAGATCATTCTAATCGAATCACATCAGCATTTCAGGAGAAGGCTGTTTGTTTGTTGACTCAGTGTCCTCATTGTTCTGGTTTGGAATCATCAATGCGTGAACACCGCTGACTGGCCTCACGGCAGCTGTAATGTGCCATAATGCATGTCATGCTCTTGGCTCTGAGCCGAGCGGAGCACAAAGTTTCATAGTTTACCGGTTTCTGTGATAAGAGGCGGATCTAAACTCAGTGACACGGCTCACATTTGGGTTTGTGGACTTTTCATTTCTGCCCCCAGATATTCTCTCATTTAGTCTAGTTGTTTTCCCAAAACCATTTTTAACAAAGTTTGATTCAAATCACCAGGAGAGATGTGTGCAGCTTTCTTTACTCACTTTTGATCCGAATGAACATTTGATGTCTTTTTCAGGAAACGCTGGATTGCGCTCGCATTTTCCCGCTCAGTTTGAGCCCACGGAGGACCGGGGGCCGAGACAGATTGAAGAGGAAGAGGAGGAGGAAGAGCACAGGGGGCAGGAGAATGAGGGGTTGGCCGGAAGGCCTGAGGAGCGGCCGGAGGTGAGCGTGGAGGTCCGAATCGGTCAAAAACTTCGGGAAATCGGAGACAAGTTCAACCAAGATCACGTTGAAGTGGTAAGGCTGCCCTATGGGGCCTGAAGCTTATCAATAACTAGAGTTTATTTGTTAATCAATTATTCATGAGCTGTGGAACAGGAGACCATTGATCAAATGTTGAGGAGCTCCTGACAGGCAGGCCAGGCGGTGACTGTCTCTTCATATGTTTTTGCCTTTGTGGATGTTTTTTGTTGTCTTGTGCAGCTCTTGTGAAGGCTCAGTGTCCTCAGCCACCTCAGGAAAACAGAATCAGTGAGTCAGCTGATGCTCTGAACATTGCATTTCTCCGAACTGCATCCTTACTTTCAAATGTTGTTCTATCTTGGTTGCAGTCTTCTTTAGGCATCATGCGTTTGCTAAACAGTAAATTAGTCATCATGGCCTTGTGCTTCCAGTCAGTGGAAAGGTAAAAGCACGCCTTTTTGTTCCAGAGGGGAAAGCCTCTTTCTGATAGCAGAACTTTATTCCTTTCATTGCAAAGGGACTTTCAAAGTGTCTGCTTGCTTTTCTTGTGGTAAATGGGTTCAGAAGTGGAGTGAGGTGTGAAGACAGGTATGCTGCTGAGCGTGACGCTGCAGGTGAGGCGGATGCGACAAACAGGAGGGAGCAGCGCGTCTGTGTCTGGGTAGACTTAGTCGGTTGTTTATACGCTCGTCTAAAAATAGAGTCTGACTCACACTCTTGTAGACGCAGCCAGTAACATGATGGCTACCCACAATACCTCAGTTGTCCCGCCGCCTGATTCGGCGTGCGCGCCGCTGCGTGTGTTTTGGTTTGCATGTGTGACTCTGGGACAGAGAGATACGAGTGAAAATGTTTTTTGTTGCTGCTCTCCAACCGCAGCTGTAATCAGAGGGAACACACAGGTTTGGTTTTTACTTCATTATTCAGGGTTTAAAAAGCACAGAAAACAAACCTGGTTTTTACCAGCAAATGAGCAAAGAAAGATGATCCCCCCGAACACTGGGGTTCTGTTTAAATACACTCAGCAGCGTAGAATTAAAGCAATTAGGAACAATTAGGGTTACACTTAGTGGTGCTGCTAACAGTCAGCTCAGCCGGCTCGTTCTGCAGCAAATAGCCTGTGGCAGACGCTGATTGCTGGGCTGATGGAGACCTTTATGAAGTGGAAGGCTTATGCAACGAGCTGCAACATCTGCTGCAGGGGGGGTGGGGGTGCAACTGTTGGAAAGGCTTTAACTGTCAAATCTTTGTCTCCCTGCAGTTTATGCGGCATCAGCGGCAGAACATCCCCGTGTGGATGCGCCTCACCATGGCCCTGTTCGGCTTTTTGTTTCCAAGGGAGCCTCTCGTCCCTCGCCTGAGAGGAGAGCTGAGATAAAGGACTTCCTCTGACCCCTCGCGCCCCCACGCAGGGCGGAGGGCTCGGCACTGTAAGATGGAAGACGGGTTTGGATTCCAGTAGAATATGAAGACGAGATGAAGAAGACACTGGTCACCGCTGGACGGAGACTGAATACTTTTTTTTTTCCTCTCAGAGAAGAAGCCATCGTGTTTGAAGAGATATTTTCTAAATATTTGTAAGATTAGCTATTTTGTACAGTATCTGCTCTTTTTTTGGTGTTTGAAGTCCCGGAGGACCGCCATCAGTCCAGGGAATGCCTTACTCTCTCTTATGCCACCAAACATGTTCTTTTGCATCAAGGAAACCCTAAGAGAGACAAACGTTCAGATCAGACCCTTTTTCGGCGCGTGGACATTCCTGTGCTCAAGGACTCAGGGCACGTTGACCCCTGAACTGCTCCCCACGGTGGCGCTCCCCCCGCTCAGCTTCCACCTCAGACACGGGGACGCTCGTCCGCCTGTCTCCTCCTGCTGTCGCCGTCATCTCCGTCCCCGGCAGCAGCTGCGCTGTCGGAGGTGACCCACTGTGTACATTCAGACACTGTTCTAACCACCCGTACTTGAATTAGGTGTGCTGACGGCGTTCCAGTGGATGCCTCTGTAACCACGGTTACGACCTCAGCTCAGGTGTCTGCTGAGCGCCGGGCTTTCTCTCTGCAAATTCTGGATCCAGTCTGAAACCAAAAAAAAAGCACAGTTCAAGGAATCTACGATCAGGGAACAAACCACAATCGACGGAAAAACTTTGGATAAACATCTATTTTTTTTCCCAAAACTTTTCCAGGAGGTCATTCTCTGGCTTCACTGACAATCGCATTGGCGTCCTTTGCTGCACGGTGGGTTTCCTGTGACCGGGACGGCACCGGTCAGCATCCAAAGGGGCGAGCAATATTCAAGCCAGTGGAAGGAATCCGCTAGATCAGCTGTTTAGCAATCAATGAAGCCCCCGCTGTCTCTGATGCTCCTTTATTTGACTTCACTCCAGCTGTAAATGTCTCAGCATCCATTCAGACGACTGATGTGCCGACATGCAAATGAGAGATTTTAAACGGTGTTCACTTAGTAAGGAGGTCTTGTGTACAGTTTAAAAATCCTTTTTTTGTTTTTCTGCAACACGCCGACACAGCCACTGTCTGCCGATGTTCGGGCTGTAACAGCATCAAACTGGATGTTAAAGGTTCCTAACTTGGCATTTTATTTTAGTATGCGGTGGATTCATGATATAAACTTTGAAAGACACTGATGGTTTTTGATGATTTCCTTCAGGGAGTAGTTAACAGGGTCTGCCAGCATACCGACCGACCTCGCCGATGCTGCTGGAGCGAGCGGCGACTCTTCTGGCCAAGTGTGTTTCCATTGAGTAGCTGAACCGAACGTTTGTTTCCTGCAAACACTGAACGCTGAGCCAATTCAGACAGACGTAACACACCCTCCAGATTCCCGCTCCGCCCTGCGAGCATCCCACTTAACTGCTCCCTGCTTAAACGCATCACTTCTCCTTGGTTTTCAGCTAATTTATTCTAATTTATTTGGTGTACATTTGCCCGATGCTACTGCGTAGGTCTGTACAGTCTTCTTCTGTCGGGAGGTGCGCTCAGTTGGGAGGTTGGAGTAAAGCCATGTGCCTCGTGCTTGCTCACACAAAAACACAAATGGGTCTTTTTCAAAGGAAAGACAGACAATCAAATGTACAACACGTGCCTTGTGAGCGACAGCCGTGCCGCCGCCGCAGCATCCCAATATCCCAGCTCCCGCCTCGCCTGTCATGCAGCAGATTCCTGCAGAAATACTCTGGTTTGGGATGCAAACATGAAATTCTACCATTCGTAAGGGAAAGTTCCTCTTCTCAGCCAAACGTTTGAGACAAAACGCGACGTCTGCAATCTAAAACCAAAGTTTTAGGAGAGCTATTCTAACGCTGCACGGAAAATGAAAGATTTCTGCCATAAAACTAAAAAAAGCTCATATTTTGAGACATAAATAAAAGAGATTCTCATTTTTAAAAAAGATGTGCAGGGATTCCTTGTAATTAGTCTGATTGCCACAAACTCTCCTGAAGATTTCTGCCACAAAGATTGGGATAAATGCTTTGGTAACAAAGCTAAAGCATTTCGGATTTACCAAGTCATAAACGATACATCTTAGCTTTTGGACATTTTTTCGTCTTAAAAACCTTCTTCTACCAAAGTCTTCTTCATATTTGCTTTAGGAGTATTTCCCTGGGGCCGATCAGAGTATTTGTGCTGCATTTCTTGCGTGCATCACAAACTGGGAACACTTGCTGCAGCGTTGTGAAGTTTCAATCCTCACAAACGCTCATGAGGCACAGGCTCCACCTTCATCCTGCAGAACCTTTCCAGTCGACTGTTTGCACTGCTCCAGAGGTTTTGATCTGCTTACTGTATCGGCGCCTCTCTTTCTGCCCCTGTGCTGAGCTTCCCTCCTAGATTCTTGAAACTTCTAGAGATGTGTGCTGGATCTGCCGGGCCTGTCCGTGTTTTTCGTGCTTTAAAATCTCCAGTCTAGCAGCAGGATTACCTTTGAAGGAAGAATGAGCCACCGAGGTGCATTATTCCTATGTGAGATTTGGTTGAACAGCCAGCCGCTCGGTCGGTGTTGATCTGAGCCATAAGCATTCTCTGTTATAACCTTGACTCAAGCGAAAGGTTTTAAGTCAAACCTTCAGTGTCTTTATTATCCTTTTTTTCCAATTTTAAACCAAGAAAGAGTTCATCTTAACTGTCAAGTGCTGTGAATTGGTGTTTTTATACATTGGACATGAATTTGACACACCTGTTACTCTCTTTATATGAAATTTGATAATGTTTTACACACTTTTTTGTAAGAAGACAAAGAGTGAATTGCAGCAACATGAAATGAGGTTTTCTATGATGGCTTTTTTCAATGTTGTGGCGTTCTTGCTTTTGGATTCGCTGTCACTCAGTTAAAGGGATTCGTTTATCAAACATGTACATGGAGTAAAAATGCATGTCCTACATTCCTGAAAAACGTGCACCCTGATGGTTTGAATGTAAGTTAATGGAGTGAAAACCACATTCTCTCTTTCATGAACAGTGGAACTTGTTTGACACTCTTGTGCTGAACGCTTTCATCGCCTTCTTGCTTTTCTTTAGCGGTCTCAAATATGTCCCACACGGGTGTTGGATGAAGTGAGGCCCAGTCCAGATGTAGCAGATTTGTTTCTTTTCTTAATTTAAGAGAGCGATGTGTGCCATCTTTGGGACCGCCCTGTTCCTCCTGCTCTGGTGGGAGAGGACACTGGAGCGATGGGAGGCTGGCTGGTGGAGGACGTCCGTTCTTTTTAGTGCAATATGCTGTACATACGAGCTTGGCTCACAAAATCTTTCCATTTCTCCTAATTTTTTTGTTGTAAAATGGGTACATTGCTGTTTTTTTTTTCATTAAATCTTTATGGTTAATTGAAGTGTTCTGTTTTTCATTTACTTTAAGATATTAAAATCAATTTGTTCTTCAAAATAAAACATTCCTTTTTACTCATGCATGACTGATATCAGTTACAGCATGTTTTTAAAGTTAGTCCACAACAAAAATCTTTCTTTGCATCGTAAAGATCCAACAAATATTCTGAGAATCTTCTGGAATCAGGTCTTTGAAGAGTTCCTTTTTCACAATAAATGTTACATGAAAAACAGTTGAAGGATGTTTTTCCTCTCGGCTGTAAGCTGGCTGAATCTTTGATTAAATCAAACATGAAGATCTCTGCAGCTCACAGGCAGATTCATGTCAATATAATGTCACTGGATGTGTTTCTTGATTTCATCCTTCATGCTATGAACAGATGATTTATGGTGGACGCCATTAGACTGGTCACAAGAAATTCCCATCAATCTGCTTTTCTTACATCCACTGGTATTTGTTTCTTCTAGACATTTTAACGCTGGCTGAAATTCAGCAAAAATGTTTTTTAAACAAAAGATTTTAGAACTAAAAGGAAAAATTGGCACATTGCTTAGACAGCCCATTTAAAGTGCCATTTCTAATGAAAATTCATCCATTTCCATCCATGTATGACTGAAGTTCAGTTTTACATTTTTTCTTTGTTTTGTGTGGGATTTTGTACCAAACGGGTTGGTTTTCTGATCCACCTCTTCTTCTGAGTCACTTTCTCACCCGGTTCCGGTCAGCAGAACCGGAGGTGTTCTGGTTCTGACCCTTCGCCTCACATGACTCCACGGTTGTTGGAGTCTTATGTTTGATCATCTGCAGACCTTTTCTTTTCTTCCTGTTATAGTTTGGTTTGGTTTAGTCGTGTTGGAGTTCAGTTTAGGTTTTGGTTTGGTCAAGTCCGCCTCCGGTCCTCGATCACCTGCGAACCTGAGAAGATGACGAAGAGAAGAAGATTCATCCTTCTTATTTTCACTATTTAGGACTTGATTCATAAAAATGTTGACTTTTATACTTTAAAACTCAGGAAATAAAGTGTAAAAAGTCCATCCATCTTCAGAACCTGCTGAAACCCTTTCAGGGTTACTGGAGCCTATCCCAGCTATGTAAAGTAGAATAAAATACAGATATTCAAGTGTCTTTTGAGGTTTGTGAAGCTTCAGAAAAAGTGATGCGAGTCCCAGAGTCTCTCATGACCCAGAATCTGTTCATAAAAATCAGTTTGTCATCAAAGCGGTGAGCCCTGGGGAACATTTTGAAGCATCACATTCATCAGGTCATGTGTGTGTCCCCTCACCCGCCTGTACTTCCACAGAACGCAACAACCCCGAAAACCAAGTCTCTGAATCAAGACGGCCTTTGTGACCCCGAAAGTCCCTTCAGCTGTAAAAATAGAAGCTTTGATCAAGCTTGGGGGCGTTTTTGGAGCTCAGCAATCTTTTTTATGCTCTCCTTTGAGGGAGGAGGTGTCTCCTCACATAAACTGGAGGGAGCAGGAGGGAGAGCCCAAACGTGGAGAACCACGCAAACACGTGAACATGTAAACGGACAGCGAGGTCATGTTGGCTGATGGGTTCTGCACCGCTCTCTTAACGAGGCCATTTTAGGTCAACAAAAAAATCAAATTAACATCACTTTACAGACAGAGTTTGTGCAGCCACAGGTCAGGTTGAACCCTAAAAAAGTGTCCTGGTATGCTCCGCCCACAGACTGACTTCAGTTCTTCAGCACAAAACAGCCCCCCCAACCTCCCACAAGCTGGAGTGAAAGCCTCGTCCCCTGGGAATGCTGGTAAAAACAGAGCAGTGTGTGTCTTAAGGGAAAACTCAGGCTGGATGTGTGCAGAGGGTGTTTTTGTGTGTTCCTCTGTGTGTGTGTGTGTGTGTGTCTGTGTGTGGTGGTGGTGGTGGTGGTGGTGGTGGGGGGTCGCTTTGCTCAGCAGTTTTTTTTCAGCCCACAGCCCTGACAAAGACCTTTCTGTTCTCCCAGCCAGTCACTCCGGGAGACGCCCTCATGATATCTGGGAGGGTCACGCCTCAACTGAACAGCCAGAGAAGCTGCAGCTCTTTTTGTTTTCTTTTGCCTGACCCCCCCCTCCTCAAATTAACCCTTTTGTGTCAGACAGTGGGTGACTGGCACAGGGAGCGCATTTTACTTACTAATCTTGATGTCTTGTTGTTGTTGTTTGTTTGTTTGATTAATGACTAAAATAAACAACAAACAAAGGAAAATCTGTTTGGTTTGTTTCTGCACTCACTACAAAGATCATATATTGAATCCACTTCTGGACAGTTGGTTCATCTCCAGGGGTAACAAAAGCTAAATGCAGCCCATGAGTCAGGCCTGTGTCCCGGGGCACTTCTCCCACGTCTGGTTTGGGGAGGACGCCATTGAGATGATGACCAGGTACTTCAGCGGCCTGAGGATTCGAACTCGAACCCAAACTCTCTCTGTCTGCGATCAACGTGCTTTTAACGAACGAGACGTCAAATCAACCAAATGAATGAGTGCATACTGTTGGAACTGCTGGGTCCGTTTACCAGAACATTCATTAAAAGGAATGGAATGAAGTAAAGAAGCTGTGACATCATTTTCAGTCAGTATCAGTAACCTTGATGTTTCCGTGTTTTTGTGACAAAAGATTTTACTCAAATACTGTGAAGGATGTGACAAACTCGGATTTGTTTGTGTTTTAAATTTGGTTTGTTTCCTGAAACAGAGCTTTTCCAATCATATTTACTCTGTTGGTGTCCCACACGGCTTACTATTGGGACCAGTTTTGCTGACTCTTGATGGCAATAATTTCCTATAATTTCCATTCAAGGTTTAAAAAGGTTTATAAAGATCTGACTACCAGAAAAACAGACATTTTTCATATTGTTTTGACCTTGTCTTCATTTTAGAGTTTCTGTATTTTGACCTTGTCTTTATATGGTTAATACTTGTTATAAAACTGATCTCAATTTTTGTGATTTTTACAGTTGAAAAAAAGACAAAATTGTTTTTTCTAAATAAAGTTTTAGGTTCAGTTTCAGGATCGTTTAAGAATTTAATTGGTTATATAATAAAACCTTTCTGTAGGAAAAAAGAATCTGGAGTTGTACTAAAAAGATGGATCAAACATGGCCACAAAAACAGTTTGAAAGATAAATTATTAGAGTGGCACTAGTAAAAAAGGCCGCATAATAATAAGGGTTAAGTATTTAAGTAAGGTTAGAAAAACTCAGTCATGGAAATTAACTCATCAACTTTCTTTCTTTTGCAGCTTTATGCTTTCTTTTTTCCAAAAGTAAAACCAAGCATTTGCAGCCTGATCTGCTGTCTCATCTTTGAGGTTTTGTTGCTATGATTTTGAACTGTTTTGTTTTACAGCTTTTTTAAAGTTTACCTTTAAATTCACAGCACACTGTTCAGATGCGTGTGTTCTGTGTCTGGCTGTGTTTACATATATGAAGTGAAGACATGTTCATGTTTTGGTCTGTCTGAGGTTTGCTTTTATTGGAGTCCAGGTTTTGTGCTGGTCGTATTTACATATATAAGGGAGCCTTGTCTTCATTTAAAGATTATAATTCAAAACATTTCTGTGTGAATATGCAGGAAAGGAGAACATTGAATGGAAGTCTACAGCGTATTAATAAAAATTCATCTGTAAGTACCATGGCTGTTGACGCACGTGATAAATTTAGAAAAATGAATTCTTTAATGTATATTTACGCTGATCAATTACACCAATAATCTGATTATTTTTGATTATTATATTTGCACCAGTAAATAAACAAGCTTTAGGGATAATAAAGGTCTCTTTGGCTCTTATCTGCCAAACTTTTGTAGATTCTCATCTCTTTGGTGTTTTATTTTTCCATTCATGTTTTCTACTGTGACAGCAGTTTCTCCTGTCATGTTCTTGATGATGGACTTTCTCAGTGTTTACAGTGAATCTGTGGTTTCCCAGAAAGTTCTGTTGATAAAAGTCTGGCTGCTGCTGTCTGATGATGTTTATTGACTCTACAAACATCCACAGATACTTCCAGCAGCCAGCATCAGCTTCACAGTGTCATGACGACTCAGATCCACATCAGCCTTGCTGACCCCACATTGTTTTTAGGTTGTGTCTTTATAGAAGAATAAAAAGGTTCTGCCTGTCTTTAGGTCTGTTCAGTAATGGGTCCGTCTTGGTCTCAGCTTATAGTCCAGAACATGCAGAACTTTAATGTGCTCTTAATGATCAGGGGCAGTTAAGACATTGGTTGTGTCTTAACTTTGGGGTGGAGCAAACACAAGGAACTAGCCGGGGTTCTGTTGGTGCTCATTTCATTACTACCATCCAACAAAAGCAGCCCATTGAACCACACGACTGTGGCAGTTGTGGTGCAGAGGTAGAGTGGTCAACCACTGATTGGAAGATTGTGCTGCACCCTTGAAGTAGAGATGACTCTGAGAGAGATGCTTGGTGTGAGGTGATGTTTTGGAAACTTTATTTGCCCCGAACTGGGTCTATTTTCTTACGTTCTTCTGAGGACCAAGAGATGGTGATCACATTCACAGCAGGCATCTGTCTCGTGCACATGCGCACACTCCTTACATGATGACATTGTGCTGCGTCTGACAAGCATTTACAAAAAGAAATTAATACATAACTGAAAGAAGAACTTGTTCTAGCAGTGCTAAGGCAGAAAAATTACCCTTATTATGAAGATATCTCCATCCATCCATCCTCTGCCGCTCATCCAGGACCGGATCACGGGGGCAGCAATCTAAGCAAAAATGTGGGACTTCTCTTTCCCTGATCACTTCCTCCAACTCCTTTGGGGGACCCCAAGGTGTTTCCAGGCCAGCCGAGAGACATAGTCTTTCCAGCGTGTCCTGGAGAGACATGTCCACCCCGTGGGACATGCACAGAACACCTCCCCAGGGTGGCATCCTGGAAAAATCTGACCTTTTTATGTCTTAACCTCCATTTTCCACAGTAAAGTAAGATGCAGTCTAATCCACCAATTCTTCCATTCCAAGAGCTCCGCCCCTTTACATTTGGCATGATTGAAAAGCCCAAATATTACAGGTGAATGTAAACTTTGTTTCATGAAAATGCCAAGAAAGGAGACTCTGGAAGAATACATGAGATCTGTCTACCAGCCAGGTTTCTGTGTTTTATCTGTGCTGTGTCTTCATGTTGATAAAAAGCATGAAGAAAATAATATTTCAGTGTTTAAATTATGCTTTGAGATTATTTACTAATGAAACTTCTTCATAATTTACGTTTTGGATGAGAAGAATCTATTAAGCCATAGTTTTTGTGATCATACTGATACATATTAAAAATGTATATCCCATTTTTACACAAAATGACATTTTCCATTAGTCCTATCTCCCGAGTGGAGATGAGGTTACATGTCGTTTGTGTTCATGACTCCAGCCCTCAGCTGCTCGGCTCTGCAGCTGGACGGCTAACGGACGCGAGCATTGTTTTCCATGTTAACACAGTCGGCCCTGCAGAGGTAAAAATAGTTCCCGGCTCGTTCCTCCTGCAGCTCAGCCAACGAAGGCTCAGCCAAGAACAATATTTGGACATGGCAGCAGATGTCCCCAAGCAGGCCAGAGGAGCGAGCTGTCAGGGGAACTTCAGGCAATGCCCACAGTTATGAATGTTGGTTTCTCAGATCTTGGTTTTTAGCCGAATAGTCAGGAGCTGTCTGCCCCTTGAAATATTTAGCCATTTTAGCCGTATTTAGCCTCAATCAGAAAATCAAGTTGTCTCATTTATTTGTGGAGATTCTCTGCATCCAAGCAGCATTTTGTCACCACAAAAACAAAAACTTGCAGGGAAATGAGCGCTAATGGTTTCCCAAAAGGGAATTTGATATGTCAGGCAATCTTTGACTGTTCTTCTCACTGTGGTCTGTCAAGAATTTTACCACAGAAACCACTAAAAACATTGAAAAAGCCTTCATGAACTCTCAGATAAATGTCAAAATTGGAAGTCTCTCACAAAATATATTATAAAAGATAAAGCTTGTTCATGCTGAACTGCTTTTGACTTTTCATTCACCTCCCCAGTCTGTTTCATTGCTGACCTGTGGTCGATGTCATCAAGACTCAAACCTGTAACCCCAGGGTAAATGCTGAGAAATACTTTATCTGAATGTGTCACTGATGCACTGAAAGAAGCTCCCTGTGTTTCCCACCTGCAGAGTAAATGATTATAAAAGAATCAAAATCAAATTACATTGAAATAAATTCAAAATCAAGTAAAAAATGGGAAAACAGACATTTCAGAAGGAAAAGGGACTGGAAGCTGCAAAGACAAACTCTTCAGATTCAATGATGAAATGTGGTCACTCTTAACATCCATCCATCCATTCATCCACCCATCCACCCATCCATCCATCCATCCATCCAT
>BSAI01000101.1:28219426-28323693 GCA_036245035.1 Adrianichthys oophorus
TCCATCCATCCTTCCATCCATTAATCCATCCATTCATCCATCCATCCTTCCATCAATCCATCCATCCACCCATTCATCCATTCATCCATCCATCCATCCTTCCATCCATTAATCCATCCTTCCATCCATTAATCCATCCATCCATTAATCCATCCATCCATCCATCCATCCATTAATCCATCCATCCATTCATCCATTCATCCATCTATCCATCCATCCATTCTTTAGGTTGAATAAAAAAGGCATCTTTTGGTTCTAAGATCTTCATATTCTCAACCTCTTTTCCAGTTTCTTTCTTCCAGAGTCGCAGATTTGGAACGTCCACACGGGAACATTACAAGAACACATCCTGACCAAAGCTCACGCTACTGCATCTGTTTTATTTCCATGAGTAGACAAGGAGAATTAACAAAAAATGTTTTAAAATTGAGCGTTTTAAGCACAACAACAGGCCAGAACAATCATTGGCTTTTCAGGAAGACAACTGCTTCTTTCCTGTTATTGATCCCATGATACTTTCACTCCCTCACTTGATAAAATAACAAACTCCGAACGCAAAGAGAGTAACCCCCCACCCCCTTTTCTGATAAGGCCATGTCTTCAGCTGTAAATCATCTCAGTACCTGTCCAACATCTCCACATAACAAATGAAACAGACTCCAATCATCCACATGAAGAATCCCAAAGTTTACTCCTTGTATCTTTAAAATGATGTGTTTGCCCAACAATTCCTGATCATAACTTAAACGAGTTTTTTTATTTGCTGCTTTTGGAAACAAAAACAGGAATTTATCAAGTAGTTGCTGGTCTTCCAGCGCAGTTACTGTAGTTTGAAAGTCTAATGTTTCTCAGATGTAAAGCCAACATGGACAAGTTTTCATCACAAGAGCAACTGCACACCTCCCAAAGTTTCAAAGCTTCAGTCCGTCTCTCTCTGGAGAAAGACCACTGAGAATCAGAGAGTCTCGCTCTGTCAAGTCATTGTTTACGCTGAGCGGCTGCTGCTTATCGTGTTGAGGCTCGTGCACCACAGCTGAGGGGGCTCTGACTGTGAGGAGAAGGCCGTGAGGAAGGAGGAAGGAAACGGCGCAGAAAGACGGAGCTGGATTTCCTCAGATGAGGTTCAACTGAGTCCAGAAGTGTTAACAGTGAAGACAAAAAAGTCACATGAACAAATCACATTCATGCCCAAGGGAAATATTCCTAATAAAACTGTGCAAATTCTAGGCCATTATCAATGCTAAATGTGGATTATAAAATATAAACATCAATCTTGAATAAAAGGTTAGAAACATTTAGATGGAAAAATCTGGATTCACCCAGGACTCAATGAAGCGTCTAAAAGCCACTTCTGATCATCTAAGATTGTTTCCAAACTGTACACCGTATGTCATGTCAGCAAAACACAGCTTTATATGTCAAGAAAAAATGGGAAAGGGAAATGTCCATCACTGTATCAGACGAGTAATGGTTTGTATTTCATCACAGTCCTCTACCGCATCGCAGAAATGGAGAAGAGATTTTCATCACAGAGCAGCTGACCTTCACCTTGAGACTAAAAGATGACAAATTCAGGGGAAAACTACAACACCTCTCTTATCATTGGATAATATTTTCAGTTTATGTTTCCGGAATGGTTGCTGCAATGCCCGGTTCCTCCTTTTCTAATATTTTTTATTTAGACAATTCATATAAAGTTCTCATCCATGTAAAACAATTGTTTGAATCCATGTAAAATGTTTTTTTTTTAATCCAATCAAATTTAAGCGAAAAAAAAGGATCATGAACAGCTGTCTTTTATAAATGTCAAAGTTAGCCACGTAGAATCACCTCGCCACCCAAAACATCCTTCAGATCCCACTCAGCTGCGCTCACAGGCATCAGCTCCATTCCCACTGAGAGCCACAGTCCCTCACCACAACATGGCTCTGGTCTGGTCAATCTGGACGCCTCCCAGACCCAACATCTGGATTTCTGATCACCATGACTGACGCGCCGCAGAAAACCAGCTCAAGTGGACATCAGCTGCCGTAGACTACATGTTTGTAAGCAACATGTAGTTTCTGCACAGTTTGTGCTTCTCAGCCACAGATGTAATCTCCTAATTTGCTTGATAACACAAGTCATGACTTAAGGTCACAAACAGACCAAAGCTATCACCTAACCTGGGATTCAAAGGGCTGTCATGGAGGGATTTCACAGAAAAGATTGATGTGGGAACAGAGTCACCGAAGTCACTTCCTGCTGTCAAAGACTAAAAATGTTCTCCACCTTCAAATCGATTGCTGCTTTTCATGACGGTGGCCCGATACAGATGGCGTGTCTCACTGCATGATCTGCTTCCCACCTTCCTACCACCTGACAGACGCTTGTGTCAGACACTGACGGCTGCTGATAAAGTTGTGGTTTTGAACTGAGCCTTCAGATGGATCTGCACCAGACCACAGTGTTTCTGCACGACTTGTTCTCACACTCAGAAAACCACTGGGTCTCTGGTTAATCTTCATCCTCTTCTCTCTCTGATTGCACACACACACCCTGCACAGAAGACATGAATGCACGAACATCAACAGCAACTGTTGATGTTTTGAATATTGTTGGCACAATTCATGAAGAATTTGATGAGTTTTGTTGCTCACAAGGATAACCGCTTCCACATCTGGTTCTGATGATGTTCTGTGAGGAACAAGCTTCAACCAACCGACCTGCTGCACTTTGACAAGATGCTGTAAGAAAACTCCAATCACTGGTGTTTAAAGGACGTTTCCAGAAGCGATGATGAGCCTCAGCCAGCGTCTCTCAATGTGGAGCAGCAGCTTCACTGTCTGCCTGAGGGAGCGTCCAGCCATCCTGCAGGGGAAACTCATTTCAGACGCTTGTTTCCGGGATTTCATCGGTCAAAAACCCCCCCACCAACCTGGTCTGCCCGTCCAGAGACTCGGTCCCCGAACGGAACCAGTCTGAATTCATTTAAACACAGACAGTTTGAAAGCTAAATGGAATGAAACACACCAAACTACAAAAAAGCATGATCAAAACCAAAATGTTAAGTTTTATAACCGAGAAAATGTCTGTTAAGAAATTCCACAACAGAATTTCACACAAAAATATCGACTTGTGCTTTTGTGTTCTAAAAGGATCTGTTGGATTTTGGAATTGAAACAGAGTCTCGTGCAGAAACCTCCTCCTCTCTGTGGTGACGTTTTAAATGTGACTAACATGCTTAAAAGATGAGGATTGATATGAAATCATTTCCTGTTTTACGCTGAAGAAAAACTAAGCCATGAAGTACAGCAGCGGCTTGAATATTTTCTGCAAAGATGTGATCCTGCAAAGTAACGTGCCTGACACTCATAGCTCGCCACAACAGCCTTCCCTCATTTCCCACGCCGCCAGTGGCTGCTCTCACGCCCTTCTGGGTTTCTCTGATTTCACTCCAGCAGGTGTGACCGAAGGAGAAGTGAGGTGATGAAGGAGAGTAACAAAAAGCACCTTCATCACCAATCAGAAACTGAGAGTCCGGACAGGACTTCAGGCAGCATGAAGCTGAGCTTCATGACAGAAGATCAACCGAAGGAAGTTAAAGCTGAACAACAAGCAGATGAGTTTGGTGTTACAATGTGGATAAACACTTGTTTCAAAAGTGTTCTAAAGGTTGCTATGCAGAAGCTCAGACTCTTGCTCTAAACTCGGACTTTGTTTTTTCTCTTCTCCTCTGGGTAGGTTTGAACTATCCACCTGGCATTCCGGCGCTGCTCGGCGCTCGCTGAGTCTGGATTTTGTCTTATAAGGAAACCTCTCACAGAAATGCAGCTGATGTTAGGTCGAGTGCTGGAACACCAAATTTTTGGGTGTCGTGGGCAAAGCTCGATGCAAAATAACGATGAGCGGGTCTAGTGACCTGACTGCACTCTGACACCCCCAAAACACTCAATCAGGAGGTCGTGACCTGATGACTCGATGAAACAGGTTAATGACAGAAATGTGAAAATGTTCCTCATTGGTCCATCTGGTGAATTAGTCATTATGAATGCTATTGTTGTTGTTTAAAGTCCCACTCCGATCATCTTCTGACCCATTTCCAAAGCGTTCCCATGATCTTTTAATTATGATGATGCAGTAAATGCAATTTTAAGCTTGATTTTCTTCATAAATGTCCTCCATCATGGAGGAAAATGCAGCCAACACATGTTGAAAAAACCAAAAGCACCATTTTCAATGGTGAACTGTAAAATGCTGTAAACTGCTCCAGCCGCAGGCCTGAGTGACCCCGACAGTAGTGGTGTGTGCACAGGTAGGGAGGGGCTGGTCTGAGGACAGCATCAGAATGCTGCGGAGACACGCAGGTGCTGGCAGGCATTATCCGCAAGAACGCCGGATAAATCCGTCCCTGGATCTCAATGAGAAGAGCCAGTGCACCAGCTGTGACCTTGCTCTTGACCCCAATAAACTACAGGACACCCCCCACCACTCCCGAGCAGCACATGAGATGGGTAGTCGTAAAGAAAAAGAAAAGTGCGGCCAGAAACACGATGCAATGACCACCACTGTGTTCCGCACACACATCACCCACACAAAGAGAGCATCCTGTTTTTGCACAACCTCAGCCCCCCCCCCTCAGAGTAGCTCAGCACAGCGAGGTGGGGGGGTTATCGCTCTTATCACAGCCCGCTTTATAGCACTTTGTGTGACAAGGAAACATTTTGCATTGTTTTCTCCACAGCTTCCCCCCCAGACCCGAAGGGGGGGGGCTGTCCTACTGTTATCACGTTCTCTGTTGAGATGTGCCCCCCCACCCCCTCATTAAAACTCAGTTTCTCCATCAGCATTTTCAGCTTATGTTACACAGGCCAAGCCTGCAACTTGATCTGCAGTTTGGAGCATGTGTGTGTGTGTTTGTGCGGGTGTGTGTGGTGGGGGGTGGGGGGCTTGTCCAAACATGTTCAGATTCAAACTTATCACCGAATCTGATCTTCGCCCACTCGTGCCGGACCGCTGGCATGCATGCAGCGTTGTTCACCGGAGTTGCACAACCTCCTCTCTGCAGATATTTAAGCTCCTGCAGACCCATCAGAGGTTCACAAACTTATAACGAGCATGTGCACCGGCGTGCTTCACATGCACTCTCACTTTAGGGCCCCTGAACCACGCCAGGCATCCAGATCCATTACACATTGCTCACACTCAGCGATGAAGAGGAATACCAGCACACTCACGAGACACGTTCACACGTCAGTCACACCCGTATCAGTGTCAGTGCCCGGCCCCCACATCCACGCGGTCTGACGGCGTGGCACGCAGAAGTATCACCGCCTCATTACGAACTGCTCTGCATGCAGCAGCTGCAGCACATGCCTGGCTCCATAAGCAAACGAAGGCTCAGGTATCCGCGGCATGCCGTCCAGCAAGAGCACGGACAGCCGCACACTTGTGCGAAAATGAAGACACAAGTGAGCAGAGGTCTAAAGGTCAACAATTTGACCAACAAGGTCAATACTTTCAGTTTCAGGGCGGCAGATGGTTTGGTATGTTTGAGTCGAAAATGGCAAAATGTTTCACAGCTTCAGGTTTTTGGTGAGGTTTCACACTCAACTTTCAGAGTGACATGAAGAAAACAAGCTTTCTGCACACCCCCACTGCACCCATGAGACATTTATCACTCAATTTTCGATTAAATTTCTTCTGCTTCACACTTTTAGGGTTTTTTGCCATCGAAAACTCAGAGTTTACGTCCCTCAGGCTACATTTTCATGGAAACGTTCAACCCACACCAGATTGTTTTCTGGAATAACCCACTGATCAACGTACTGAGATTCCTGACAAAGAAAGTCTTCACTTGCAGATGAACTCAGGTGTGATTCACCTCAGTGTGAATGCAGACCGACCAAAGACAGGAGGAGAACCAAAAGGGGAAGGTGCTGTGAGCATGGAGTGCTTGGAGGAGAAACAAACAGCCACAGAATGAATCAGAAGAAGCAGGATTCATGATGAAGTTTGGAAATATCTGCTGGATAAAGGACGAGCAGCAGGAGCTGTTTTAGCTTTGAAATCGTTAGTTGCATCTAAATGCATTTCTGCTTTCTCATTTTTCACGTCCAGCCTCTGCAAAGATGCAAACATTTCCTTTTATCTGACCAGAGTGACAGTTTCAACAGAGAAGTCACTCAGCAAACCTCAGGATTGAAGCCGCTAACCAGAACAGCACCAGGTTTCGCTGTTTCATTTCTTTAGTTCAATTTTAATTCTGCTTCCTCAACACCCAAAGGTTATCACAGAGGAGCAACGATGGGCTTGTGCACCTGCTCTGCTAAATGCCACGGTTTGGCACGGCAGCCGTGGGAAAAACTCGGAACGTGCGATGCCGCGATGCTCTCATGATCTGTGTCAGCTGAGCAAAGAATGCCGCGCCAGCTGATGCTCACGCGCTAAACCTCCTTCCAAGTCCATCAACAAGACAAATGTGCAGCAAGTCCACGAATCAAAGATCAGCTGGGAGGGATGAATAAACACCCAGCATGCCTGTGGTGAGGTAGAGCTTCCTTATTGAAATTGAACCAAAGCTTCACTTCTTAGTCAAACAAGGTTTCTTGCTAATTTATTCAATTGTAATTGTGTGAATCTTGTTTTTCTGAATATAAGAGCATTTAGACATTTGTTTTAGACTGTTCTGGAAGTGAAGCAGAAACATTTGAAAAATAATTTTCTCTAAATATTTTTGCCTTTGCAAAGAAAAGAAGAAAAAAAGAAAAAAAGATGTTTTTTTGTTCTTTTTTCAAATCCATATTTTGTCCTCTTGCTTGTCTTCAATCCAGACTACAGCTTGATGGGAGAAATAAATGTTGTTTTGGAGTTTTGTCTCATCAGATTACATGTCAGAGTGAAAAGTAAAAGTGATCTTGGCAGAAAAACGGCGACACCTGAGCCGAGTAACAGCTTGGCTGCAGCAGCCACAAAGAAAATCAGAAGTAAAGGTTATCACAGAAGTGGCTGTAATTTCTTTTCCACAGCAGATCTTAATTGGCCGGATGCAGCGCCAAGACTCTCAGAGTGAAGTTGTGAAGCGGAGCCAACAGAACAGGCAGGCCACGAGAGGAAGGAGTATTGTTCTTGGCACGGGTCGAAGAGACTGAGTCCAAACACCCAGATGGACTCCAGGCTCCAGCAGTAATGCACACACTGAAGGAGAATGGAGGTCACCTCAGGATAGTTCCTGGAGATCTTTCTCTGCTCATGAAGCTGATCTTCTTCAGAAAAGATTGTCTTGAAAACACCCAAACAGCAGATGCTGAAGCAGCAGACAGTCTGCCCCTGCTGGGCTTTTATCTCCATCTGGCTCTCTGGAAGCTGCAGCAGCTTCAAAGTTTCTGTGCAGCAGGTTTGGACCAAAACTGCAAATCTAGAAGGTTTCCCTCCCTGCGTGCAGAGATCCGCTGGCTGTGAAAGCATTCACACCCTGCCTGCGAGTGGGGTTTCATTTGATGTGAATCTGTTGAAGCAGTGAGCGTGATAACTGCACGATCTGAGGCGTCATCTCCACAGGATCCACTCATGTCTAGACAGACACACAAATGCAACTGCAGAATAAAGAGGTGCAAAGTGAAAAACAATGAGCCGCCCACAGAAATTCGCACATTGGTCCGCATCGCCAAACTTTCACATTCACAGGAGCCGCTGCTTCACTTCAGTGACCAACGTGGATGAAAAGCTTTCATTCTGAGCTGCTTCCCTTCACTTTCTCTCTCTGTCCGTCTGTCTCTACAGTTTTCTGTCAGGAAGAACAAAAAAGCCACAGCATCCATAGCGACAGAGAGCAAGGGAAGACCTGGCCCCGGCCTTCCCAGCCTCCTGATTGGCTGAAGCTGGCGATGTGAGCTTTGTTGCTGTGTGGACGGCGAGGCAGACAGCTCTGCTGTGAACACAGAGCTGTCTCAGCACTTCTGTCACACAGAATCTACACTTCAGGAGGATTTCTGCTGCGCCAGGATGGAAGGAAAGCCCTCTGCCGCAATTTCTGTCTTTCATAGCAGGGACGGACTCTCACCTTTACCAGTGGGCACCGATGTGCAACAGTACTGTCAATGTCAAGTCCTGAAGGTCAATTTTTATGAAGCAAGAAGTTTGCACTAAAAGTTCTTCCAGCTTTCTATTAAATCAAAGATGATCACTGCTGATCAGAAAAGTTAAACACTCGTGTTTATAAACTCAACAATTTTCTGCATCAAATCCAGTGAGATTAGGTTGAACTCATTATCTTCCTTACTTTGGACAAAAGGGGTTTTGAGGTTCGTGTGAAGGTTTTTAAGCAGAAAAAAGTCAATTTTTTACCTGCAGCTGGTTGGTTTTGTAGAAATGACTCACCTGGTCTGTGCTGGCACAAACATTTTGAATGATTAACATGAAGATAAATTAACTTTGAAAAAAGTTTTACAACAAATTTGTTAGCAGAGCAATGAACAAAATAACATTTATCTCAGATTCAAGGTCTGAATGTCGGCACCATGAAAAGAGACACAAGACGAGCTCAAATACAAGTAAAAGCACAAGTTAGAAACTTTGGGGGTTAAGGGCTGAAAAGGGCATCCATACCAGTCCCTCCAACATGCATGCATGCCCTGTCATTACTCCACAGGTGTGCACAGTTAAGACTTAAATAAAAGGTTGATGTTGATGGCATCAGAGCATGAATAAAAGAGTTATCTGTTTGTGAATGTCATCATCATCCATCGTTGATAACAGCGAGGAAAACAAACGTGTGCAGATGTTGGTGATTTCTTTACTTGATCTGATCAATAATCAATATCTTAAGAACTATTTGTCCTCAGGATTCAGTTTTTAACTTAAATCAAGTTTTCATGGAATAGATAGAAATACTGACCGCTGTTCATGAAGACAACAATGCAATTCGAATCACAAATGTGAAACAACACTCAGATAAAATACAAATAAAATCTATGACCTTGGAGCGAAGGACCGACCAGCCTGTGCTCCACCTTCACTCTCAGACATTCATGAGAGCAGCTCCAGTTAACATCAGAGCTTTTTTTCTTTTGTTCTTGTTCTGATGTTCTGTTGAAGTTTGTTTTTAAAAAGACTTGTTTCCTCCATCCTGCTGGTTTTGGTTTTCTTTAACCCACAGCTCACATGACGAGCGAATCTGTCTGTGTCTAGAGTGTTAAATCAAACCTGTTTGTGGTTAACTTTTAGCCTTTTTATGCGGCAAACTTCCACCACAAATAAAAACCTTGTTTTTTTTTCCTCTGGAGGATTTAGTGAAAAAGGTTTGCAGAATGATTTCATCTTGGTTGGATGGTTGATCCATAACTGGGTGGAGTAAGGTTACCAGTACTCTTCTTTAGTTTAGCAGTCAGTCTCTGTCAAACTAAGTAAGCCTTTTTACTAAAAAAAATCAACCATCACATCCAGGCTGCGCAGCATCAACTCATTTCTGAAGTTAAACTTGATTTTATAAATTCATAAAACTGTGAGTTGATGGTTTATGATGTTTATCACTTCATGTAACGGATAAAACATGCAGCATATTTTGTTTGACTAAAAATCCTCATATTTTCTTTGTAACATTCTGCCATGTTTGGTTTCTGTTTGGCTCTTTGCCCTCATGCATCATGCACAGGTCCCCCGCCTCCGGGGTTTTTCAGAGCCGGCGGTTATCAGTCCATCACAGCCCGTCTTTACATCAAAGTTCAGGCAGAAGAGCTGCAGAAGCGGAGCGGCTTTTGCTGCCGCTCTGTCATTTATTACAGCCCAGAGGTGCGGTGTGGAAAGATGAGGTGAAAACACGCTGAATAAGTACTGACAGTCGTTTCCTCTGAAGGAAGGAGACACACAATGACTCCTGCCACTCTGTTGTTCCCAGACCTGCAGCAGATGGTGGAGATGACTTCCTATGACTCCTCTGACTCGCCTTTGTCAAAACCACAAAGAGTCTGCGCTGAAAGGTTTCAAACATTCATCTTTTGTTTTGACACTTGGAATAAAGTAGGTCAAAGGAGCCAAATGTGCAATTCCAAACTCTTTAGCTGTTGGTTATAATTCAGTGCTTTAAAAAGTAAGCAGAAACCTTTGTGGAACATTCTTAAACTGAACCCTTTAAGCTGCAGAGTTTGTGTGGTTTCGTGTTAACAAATCTGCTGAATGAAAGTCTAGAACTATGATGCAGCCTTCCTGACAGAAATAATGACTTGCATTTGCCTCATGCAGGCGCCGCCTGAAGGCCTCCCCCTCTGCAGTGACTGAACCCTCCTTAACACCTTCACTGCAGCTCGCACACACCTGACGGTCACCACCTCAGAAGTTGTTTTGGACCGTCCAGATCACTTCAAAAAGAAACTAAAGTCCCGGACAGCGTTGATCGGCCCACAGATGCTTCCCGCTGCCGCCCTGGTCACCCCCCAACTGGCTAAGCTGCTGTTTCAGGGCCCTCACTCTCCCCTTCTGCTTCTGCCACCCTGCTTAAAGCTGCACATGACAAATTCATGAAAAAACACACTTATTTCAGAATGGCGGCTTTCTGTGGGTTTCATCTCCATAGCAACCTTTATATATTTTGGTCGCCTTGGGATGACAAACATATCTGTACAGTTTACAAAGATCGGCAGAAGTAAACTTTACAACATAGCAATGGAGGGTTTTACTAACCACAACTGCATTTCTAATATTGTCCTTCGTTATATCATTCATCTTGAGCCAGAGATTCTTGTCATACATTTTGACAATATTCAGGTTACAAATGTCCAACAGTTTTTTTCCCCTCACAGTATTATCCTCGCTTATAGTTTGGAGGCAACAAATCAGAATCTCTGGGAGTTTAAATTTGTACATAGTACTATGAGTGTTTTTGTTTGCTTTTTTTTTTAAATCAAGTCGGCAGACTCTTTTGGCGATTAAAATTTGGTGGTGGTTGTAGACTTAACCTTGGGAGGTGTGTGTGTGAAATTGTATGTGGGCCACAAAAAAGCTGCTAAGGTGTAGGTCCAGTGGTCATCCTATAATAATTTCAACATTTTTTTGAACATCCCTGGCACGTGTTTTTTGTTTCATCAGTGGGTTTTAAACCATGCTTTTTTTTAGCTCCATAGGAGATTTTGGCTTTGACTTTCTTTTTTATGTTTTTGCTCTCTGTGATGCCATCATTTTCATGTATTTATTTTTTTGGTGGTGGAGGTCGTTCACTTTGCCCAAAGTTCAAAATAAAAGTGACCTGTCTCTCCTTCTGAACACTTTAAATAAGGTTAAAAAAAATCAATGCAGAACCGCCACCTAGTGGTCAAAAAAGGAAGGAAAGAAAATTGAAAATTCTTTAAAGACATTCAATAACTAGAATTGCAGTTCCTTTAAAGAAATTGCGTCTGATTGCTTGAAAGCAATGCCCATCATTCAGCAGCTGTTGCTATTAAAGGTTGCTTTGCTATCCAAAGGCCATGACACCAGTTCCAGCTCCACCTGTTTGCTCATAACATTGAGATCATTCATGACCTCTATTAAAGCCATAGTTTTATCCTTTTTTTTTTTTACATTAAATAATACAAAGATGTTCCATACAATACTGTGGAAACAACAGCACAAGAACATGGTGAACAAATCAACAATCTCAAATCATGAGTAAAAAAAAAGAGAAAGCTTTGAGAAATTGAATCTAAAATCTTAAACAAAGTTTTTTGGGTATGTTTCTTTTCCATGTGTTGTAGGGATCTTGAATATATTTTAGGATGAACCAATAACCTGTTCATGTGGGGTTTCGCCTTTAGGAATTAGCAGTTGTAGATCTGATATTTGGAATGCAAATCAAGACATTTATCATGAAGTCTAAACTTCTATCAAGACCAGCATAATTGAACATGCATGCTTTCAAAAACATCTGTGTTAGCAGAATGCACACAAGTTCTTCATAATATTGAGATTATTTTTGAAGGATAGCGCATTCAATATTTTAAATGTCATATTTTGCTTCATATGGAACAGGATATAATAAATAGTTTCCGTTTTGTTCTCGCTTCTATGACATGATTCTGCAGCAAATATTTTCTGTCTAAGGATAATTATACAAAGAAGTTTTTTTGTGTATTTTTTCTAAATTTTGCTGATAAATACCATTCAAAATTTCTCTGAAAAAATGGTTTAAGGGTTTCTACTTATTTCGTTTTTATCACCCATTTTATCACCCACAGAGCGGCCTCATTTCTGAAACTTTTTGTGCCATTATTTTGCAGGAATTGGCTTTAATTACTCTGTTATATTCTTTTCTTGAGCAAACAGGTTACATTTTGAACAAAAGGTTTCACAAAGTTGTTATGTTTGTCCATTAAATGACAGAGAGCCAAGACTCTATTTTCCCAACCAAGTTTCCATGAAGAAGGATTTTCTCTATTAGACAACCATGCCTGATGTCCATACGGGCATGTCTATGCATACACGTGTTGTGTGTTTTGGTTAATGCTCTCTGGCGGTTTTTTATGACGTCAAAGCTATTGGTCGTCATCCCGGAAGAGCGGCTGGTCACGTGCTCCCCCCACCCGCGGCAGAGAGCTCATTAAAGTAGTTTGGTCCAGGTGTGTCGGAGCCGTTCATCGGAGGCGGAGCTTCAGACCAGCAGCTCTTCATTCTGCTCGGTTTGTTTGTTTGTTTAAAAAAGTCCGATTTTTACCTGAACTTTGGAGTCTAACGTGATGTTCTCTGGAGCTGCTCTCCTGCTGGGAGAACTTTAGAGGTTCCTTCATGGAGAACGTGAGACACAGGAGAAGGTTTGATTTCTAAAAGGAGGATACAAATGTCATAAAGGTCAAATTTATAAATTGCATTTCTGGAACATTTAAGTGGACATCGTTATTGTTTTATCAGTAGGCTTTACATCTCATGACGGCAGGTGAGGAGCATGACAGGTGAGACACTGCTTCACCTGTAACCTGTATATTATGACACAATTATATAATGATGAGCGTGAGATTTATTATAGACACTTTATTAGGTGTTCAGGCGATCGCCTATCTTTGCCTAATGGTATGTCCGCCCTGTCTGACTCCTGTGCTGCTGGGTTTTTTTTTATTTTTTAACTGTTGATTTGAATAAATTATTCTAAATTAATGGAATGATGCTGTCTAAATCTGTGTACTTTTTAAGCTCAAGTTTGGATGTGAGTTAAGATATTCCGTTAATGTTGCATAGAAACGTGTTAATTTGTGGCATAAATACTACTTCACCATACTTAAAACATTGCTTTGAATCTATGTAACTCTGCCAGCTCAGCTCAGCTTAAAAATTCTCGTGGAAAACATTTTTTTTTCCGACTCCATGGTTTATTTTATAGAGTAAATGTTATTTAACGACAAATGCGCCCCTTCGTTTTAATATCATTGCACATTGGCAAACAAGGTGACTGCTGACTGTCAGAAGTGGGATTTTAACCGACACCTCATTATATGATATACTATGATCTGAATGCATATAGCCTATATATCTATCAACAGACTTTTTCTTCACGACCACAAGTGGAGATCAAACTATAGCTGGTATCTCTCATCCTTCAGTGCAAGCTTCTTCTCTCCTAGAGAGGCATAGGTCTATATGCCAAAAACAAGTCCCATTAGTTGAGGTTGGACTGTCAGAGCACTTGTCTTCAATGACTGCCTGAAAGCTCATTGGACAAGCAGATTCTGCAGATGGTGCACAGTGGATGTTGACGCTATCATTCTTGAGCATCTTAATTTTTGGGAGCATAAATGGATTTTTATAGAGAAATATCTAGGGCCAGCTGTGGAGCAGCAGCAGGCTGGTCGGGTTCAAGGTTCAATTGCCACCATGCCCGCCCATGTGTTACAGTGTCCTTGGGTAAGACACTGAACCCCACACCACCTCTAGTGTTAGTGTGTGCGAGACTGACTGTAAAACACTTTGGGCCGGTTTATAAATATTACATTAGGAAATTTCACGCAGTATTCCTACCGTTAGTTTACAGCAAGTGAAATGATTTCCAAGTCCCATTAAGTCATAACTGTACCTTATATAACACAAAACATCTTTGCTGCATGTTTTATTACAAAAATACAAAACTTGTAAGAATAAAAAAACCAAGGGGAGAAAATCAGGAGATGAGCAGATTCACAGTAGAATCAGCTTCATTTTTTTTTTCAAGACTGTGTGTACATAAATAAATATGTACTTGCTGTGACTCGTGCACCAGACAGGAATATCAATGGTAACACAGTTGAGCTGATTTAACAGTGACGCTTTGACAAACTCACAGGAAGCCTTATATCTGCCTATAATCTTAAAAGCAGCATCTCAAACATACATAGTGATCCAACATTATACTGATTTTTTTGTTTTATCAAAATAAATACCTCCAGTTTGTATAGCCAATTCCCATTCTGGTAAGAAATGTCATGGTAAATTATCTCAATGGGAACCAGAGTCCTGCTCAGAACCAAGTGCAAAGCAGCTGTGTAACACTATTCAATGAACACAGGGGGACAGCCAGTGTGACTTAGCATCATTTCATCAACAGTTATCCCCACACATGCCCAAGTTGCCCATCTCATTTTTCCTGACAAGTAACTGCCTCTAAATAGGTCTGACTATGAAAGAACTAGCCTTTGTCCAATATTTAATAAGATAATAAAAAGATGCTGTTATCCAAGGAGCTCATTCCTCTACAATGTTTAAACAATGTTAGTATGGCAAGGCTTCGTTGACATGTCGAAAGTGCTCCCTCTGCCACAGCATGCTGGTACTTCTAACACAGAAGACTCTTCCAGAGGAGGAGGTAGCACGCCCTGGGTAAAGATCTGCTGCACGTATTTCCTGGTGGGGAGAAAGGGAAAAATGAAGTTTTAAAGAAAGTCTTGAACTAGTATGTTTTGATTGGTTTTCCAAACAACTCACCAGGCAGGGCGTGACATAACGTAGTGAATATTGGGTCTTTGAAAGCCATTAAAAGTGGATGATGCAGCTACTGTGTAAGCCCCCATGTTTTCAAAAACAAGCCAGTCACCAACTTGCATGTCAGGTAGACAACATTGCTCCACGATGCGGTCAAGGCCATCGCATGTTGGGCCCCAAACACTGCAGGAATACATGATTTCATCCGGTTTAGGCTTCTGTCCAAAATAAAATAGAAGAGCCAAAAATAAATTAATGAGCTCAAAGTGCACAGACATGGGATTTTTTTTGTTATCTTTTTATAACCTTATGCAGCACTGGCAAACAGTGAGCATGGTCGTAGAGAATGCAGTTAAAAGATCCATACACCCCATCATTGACGTAATACATCAAAGTCTTGTTCTCTTCCTCTGCAAAAGAGGTTATGTAATGAAGTTAAAATGCATTACCGAAATCATTTGTTACAGCTTCAGTCAACAATATTACCATCAGGGGCAGTCTCTTCATCAATGATGACTTTCTTGGCAATGATGTTTACAACTAGTGTGTAAGCAGAGGCAACATAGAACCGCCCAGGCTCAGCAATTATCCTCACACCACTGTCAACAGGAAAATATTTGTCCAGTGCTGGGTTTATTGTTGCTGTGATCTAAAAAAAAAAAAAAAAAAATATTACAGTTTAGCATTTACAACCACTCCTGCTTTTCAAACCCTACTGGGAATTAAATCTTAAGTAGCAGTTAATTCTTTTCTGTTAAACTTATACAAATTTTATCAGGCTTCATACCTCTTCAAATGAAAGTTCAGCATCATCTGAACCAGGGAAACCTCCTCCAATGTCTAGGAGGTCCATGTGGAAGCCCAGCTCCTCCTGAAAGTTAAAATATTTTTTTCTTTTCCAGTTGCCGGCCCTCACAAAATTTGAAGCTGCATGTAGATCCAAGTAGTCTTTACTTACACCCATATCAAAGACGCAGCGTGCATCTGCTATAGCCTTGACAAAGGTCCCAGCATCAGTGCAGCCACTGCCAACATGGAAGCTGACGCCAATGACATCCAGTCCCAGCTCTTTGGCACGCTCCAAAAGGCCCTGACAAACCTTTAGTGGGGCCCCAAACTTTACACTCAGGCGACAAATTGCCTTTGAGTCATCGGTGGCAATACGCAACACCAGTCTGCAAGTAAACAAACGTTTTGTTAGAAAGAAAAAATAACCAAAAAAAAAAAAACCTCAAAGTTTTATACTAATTTCTTAAAGGTAGAAAGCCTTACTTGGCATTGTCATGGTAACGAGCAACTTTCATGAGTTCCACTTCACTATCAAAAGTCATCATCTGCACTCCATGGGCGGATGCATACTTTATCTGAGAAACTTGCTTGCAAGGGTTGGCATAGATGATTCTGCTTGGCTGTACTCCTACAGACTGAATAAGCTGGATCTCTGTCTAAAGGGGGAAAACAAATTGCATTTAAAACCAGCTTGTCAATATAACTATTTTACCAAATATATTATTTATTGAGCCGAGAAATTGATGCACCTTGCTTGCACAATCAAAGCCAGTTCCGAGAGACGCCAGAGTCGTGACAACAGCCCGGCTGTCATTGCACTTGACTGCATAGAAAGGAGTGACACGGGGCAATGCCCTCGTCCAGCGTAGATGTTTTTTTAAAACATCTCCCAAGTCACAGACGTAGAAAGCATCTCTGTCATCCTGCAATAAATAAAAACAAATGCATACATTTTTAGTTGTAATGCTGTTGTACCTAAAGCAGCAATTCAAAAATATATGCCAAAAGTAATCGTAACATTTTAAGTAGAAAACAAATGTCTAGGTAGAAATTCTTATCAACACTATACCAGACAACATATCACTTCGCCAATCCAATCATTGGCAGCAGCAAATGCTTACAGTGAGGGATGACTCATTGATCTTCTGCTCAACGATATCCCAAGCAGAAAAACCTTCCTCAAGGAAAGAAAATTCAAGTTTGGACACTTCAGCGTTCATGGTAACTTGCTTGTCAACTAGAAGGAAACATGTTAGCATAGGTTAGCATTCTATGTCTCAATCACAAGGTCTGATAAATTATATAAAGAGGGGTTGGGTGCACTGGATCAAAGCTCTAAACGGAAGAAGAACTTACTTGATACAAGAGACAGAAGTTGTCGTTGCAGTTAATCAAGTCTTTGTGGCCAAGGTGGGTCACCAGTGAAGTTAAAGCCCTTCAAGTAAGACTCAAGGCCAGGGCCTGCTGAGGAGCCGCGATGTGATTTCCAACTGTGAAGATTCTGTCAGAAGAGAAGTCCATATCAAGCCATGTTTCATCACACGTCGCATTCAGTTAATCTAAAAGTGTTCCTTTTGATAAGCCACCAAACCCACTAACTTTAGCTAGTGCTTCCATTTTCAGCAAAGATTTGATGTATTTTCCTCCCTAAGAACCGTTATTGTGAGGACACCATGCCCTGAACACGCCCATGAAAGACCACCGTCCAGTTACAAACAGGGCTCGTCTTCATCCTGAGAGGACGAACCTATCATTTTCCTATCGTTTCTGATGACGTCACTACACCGGTTCCGCTTGGAGAGCTAAAGGCATGTGCCAGGAGACGGGATAGTTTTTTCCATTTACGTAAACGTGTAAAATAAAAAAAAATAGTCTGAAGATCAAACAGTCGACAGGCAGCAAGGTTTCAAACCAAAGCCATTGACTTCATAAAACCTACGCTGGAGGCCAACCTCCTGTTAGCTTATAGCATCGTTAACAAAGACCGCCAGTGAGCAAACCACCTGTAAAAAGAGCCACGTAATGCTTTTGTCGCCGCTTTCAACCATTCGACTTCAACTTAGATCGAGGTCTCTATTACTATAGAGACCTATAATAACATCCACAAGGCCCGAACGGACATTAACCGAGGTTTACCGGAGCTTGAAAAATGCTAAAGAACATTGCTACTAGCGCTAGCGAATTTTAGCTTACAGATATTAAAGATCCAGCCCGATCAACGCTTTGTTTACAAATAATAATAATAATAATAATTTACCTGAAAAAGCATTTACAAAGATTATGTCCATTAGACCAAGAACCAAGGTTTAAAGAGAATTCTTCCCCCTTATCGATACCAGCGTGTTCTCTGGCGTGCTTTCTCTGCCGGCTGACTGCCTGGGAAACCCGGTAGCAGAACCAGAGCGTATTTATAGAGCGGCCGTTCCCATGGCAACGTAGCCAGCTAAAACCGGCCCACCCTATATTCAGAAACCGGTTTAGGCTCGTTGGATCATCCACGTGGTGAGATCTGAGACAAGGGTATCATCAAGTCACCACGAATGAAGTTGCTTCAAGTTCTGTGGACGTTTTCTCTTTAGATGTTAATAAGCTCTGACAGACAAACGTATGTCTCTGTTATAACTCACTCAAGAAAGTAAAGTTTAACTTTATTTTGTTGAAAACTCATCAACCCTTCTCCTGAAATGTTTAAGTCAGAAAGGAGACTGTTGAAATAAAAATCAATAACACCATTATTGATATCCTGATATTGAGTGAACAAATTAAATGTATGTTATAGTAGCTATTCAAAAGATTAGCCCACTTCCTTTTTATATAGAGTTTTGAATAGCGACGTCAGAATTCACTTTTTTTTTTTTTTACATGAGAAGTAAATTGACACACAGCTTTTAAAGACTCACTTCAGTGAAAATTATATTTGGTTTTAACATGTTCTTGTGGTATTTTTTCTGATGATGGAGACATATCATAAAAATCAAGTTTCAAAAATCAAGCAGACGAAAAATGCAGCTATTACTCAGTTATTCTATTTGTCAGAATAACCATTCTTGCTCTGATGAATTTTCTTAACATCTTCTTGCTGATCCTAATTTTTTTTTCGTGGTATGTTTTCTTTATCACAGTTATTTGAGTTATAAACTGACCAATGACATGCCTCAGGAAAAGCATGTGGTGCCCGCTGGCCTCACCTTGAAAATCTGTCACCTTTTATGGACAGATTTTCCAGAGCCGCTTTCAGCGGAAGGGGTGCGGACTTTGAACAAGCTGAGTCATGATAGGCAACAGTAAAAACGTTGACTCAGACCAACCCGGAGCCAGAGGTAAGGCATTTACTATGGGTGATGTCACTGCTGTTCTGTCCAGTTCTATATTCAGTCAACTGTAATCCTTTTGCATATTCTTAAGCCACTGGGGCTGAGGGGTTGCCGGTGACTGTCCCGGTCACTGTTGGGCGAAGGCGGGATACCTGGACAGGTTTCCAGCCTGTCACGGAGCCCATGGTCCTGGAGCAATCATGGGGCGTCAAGGACATTTAGGGCAGGTGTCGAGCTGCAAATTTGACACGAGGCGAAAGGGGGGCAGCCAACGCGAATTTGACACGCAAACTGCGTCCAGTGTGAATGCAGCTTAAATGTTCTTGACGTCTCTAGGCTTCATGAAAACAACACGTATGATATTGAGTGAGTAGCTTGTGTTTATATGTTTTGAGAGCTCTCCAGAGGTGCCGGCAAGCATGTTGCCGTGTCTGGGTTCACTAGACCATCGCATTGAGCAGCCATATTGGATTTTTCCACCCACTGATCAAGTCACTGAGAACATCACATGGCCAAAGCTGAGTCCCTGAATTGTTGATTGATGCTGAATCATGTTGCAGGACCTCAGATTGCATCTGTACATTGACTTAACACTGAAACTCAATACCCCTGCCGTGCGAATCGCATCTGGTGTAGTCTGCTTGCAACACATCTCATTGTTTCACCAAAAAAGAAAAAAAGTCACAGAGAAGAGAAAACATCAGTTTAAAATGAAGAGTTTTCTTTCTTCATCCTTTACCTCTGTAAAACCTGGGAAGAAAGAAGGAGCTGCTGCAAGATTTAAAGGTGAATGACCTCAGAGCATAAAGGCACACCCTTACATTTCCAATGGAATGTTGTTTTTAAAATGAAGGGGTAAAGGCATTTCATATCCTCCTACTGCTGGTTCTGTTTGTTGTTAGTGAATTTCTGTAATGGGGCTCAAAGAAAAAACTAGAGGTACTAGGAAGACTTGCAAACACAAGAACAGATTTGCACTCAAAAAGGGACGTTTTTTATTTTGTCATAGGACTTTTCTGGAGATTGAATTCAAAATATGACCCATAATAGCATAATGACCCCCATAATAGGGGTTATTTAGAAGAGTTTAAGGAAGGGGAAAACCTCTTAAACTATGAAACATATTCAACCACATCACAAAGATAAAAGCTGGAATGATCTCAAACTGAAAAATGAGAAAAACAGCTCTTGTCGTTTCAATCAAGCTACATAGATTTCTGTTTATGCTGGATTTGTAGAATTGAGTGATCCACTTTCTTTTGTCAAGGTGGTTATGATGAATTCTTGGGAAAATGATACCAGGAACATTCGATGACAATCCCGTTTTTTGTTGCAGAGAGAAACAGTCACTGATGTGGCAACATGAAGGAGGAATCTGGGCAACAGTTTTGTCATCAAAAGTCAACTGAGAAAAAATACTGATGACAATCTCAACAAACCCTGACTACTTTATTCACCTTTTATTTAGTTAACTTCATACCTAAATGAAGTTTCACAAACGCTGTGTGTAACACCATAGGACAAATTTGAAATCCAGCGAATACAAAAATAATTCAGCAGGAGACAGCAAGTTCTCAAATATTTATAATGAATGAACAGCCAAGAGGAATTAAATTGTCTAGACTGAGATACTATGAAAATATGTCTGAAACTAAGCTTCCAAATGTAAGTAAAGCTGGGAGTTGAGATGTGACTTTTGTAGCCCACAAGTGACACACGGACTCGTCTCAGCAACGGCCTCTTCCTCCCCTGCCTTTCCCACGGACGCTGTTTAAGTGTCCAGCCGAGCGTCTCAGTTTTTTCCTTTCCTTGTGGTGCTCATGTTCGGCCCTTTGCTGCTTCATCTGTTTATCAGACTGACAGAAGAACAAACTGTGTTACACAACATCCACTGTGATGGATAAATATATTCCTTTTTTATCTTAAAAGCCACATGGTTTATACTACCAACACAGACTGACTGCTATAGTGTCTTTTCCCAAGTAAAAACAAGTGATAATGTGGCATGACTAAAACCCCTGTACAGTCATAACAAAATGTTGGCATGTGATGTTTGGAAAATAATATGTTGGGACATTCTTTTCTATAATCCTATAATGTTTCTTTAACTCTAAAATTCAGTATATTTTCAGTGTTTTGTTCTTTATGTGAAACTACGCTAGGCTTTGTGCTAAATTACTGGGTTTCATTAAATGTGCGTTTTTGTTTACTAATTCTACAGACTGATGTGGTGAACAACAGTCAGAAATCTACCTACTCTCTTCACTCTAAACTTGCTAAAGCCTCTCACAGTCCACGAATGTTCCACAACGTTAAACTGGAGCAACAACGGTGACCATTGTGAATGACTGGTGCACCTTTGTCAGAGTGAAGGTTAGCTGTTTGCTGCCCACTGCAGTGTCTGCCACACTGAGTCCATACTGCTCTTCCAACTTCAGGCGGTCCTCCAGAGACGCTCTGGAAGAAGCACAGATACGCATTGTACACTCTGGATTTTATCCTCTGGTTTTATTGCTGGCCGTGCATATTTTCATAGAATATTTAAAATGAACAACCACTGAAGAAAAAAAAAACGCAAAAACTTACTTTTGAAGTTTCTGCTTGTGAGCCATGTCATTAAAACTTTTGAACTCTTCTCCACGTTTGATCTGATAAAACTGTGGCTGATTTGTCTTCTTGCATTCAGCCACTTTGGGAGTTTTGTTGCCTCTGTTCTGTTTCTTCTCCAGCAAACCAGCGTTGCCGTCAATTTCCTTTCTTTCCTGTCTCCAGGAGTGTTTGTCTTCTTGACGCAACAACCTACGCTGTTCCCTTACTTCCTCCAACCAGCTTTTGTCATCATCAGAGCTCTCCTCCTCAGAACTGACTTGCCCTTCTGGGTCCTCATTATCTTCAGCCTCCTGGGTAACAAAAAAGTTAGATAGGAGACAAACTTTAAGAATTTTTTGCAAATTTCTTTAACCTTTTAACATGCAACATTCCTTCAACTACCATAACTCTTCAACCATTTAACTTGGAGTGTAATGTTCAAACGAAGAATCGATTTTTATTCAGACAATCCAACCAGATCGATCTCTTAGGCAAATTGTTAATTAATTAATTTGACCTATAACATTATAAACTCGCGAGGTTATGCAAATTTGATGTTAAGCTGATATGAGAAGTCGTTTTCTCCGTGTCAGAGTTAGCTGATTCACGTTGGTTGTGTAAACGGTTTACAGTATGTCAAAGAGTGTGTGTTATTTAGGTGTCCCTGGAGACATCTTTAATGTTTAAGGGTTAAACAATTTGAAAAAACTGATGCTCCAAAACAAATGACGGGGAGAAAGCATGTTTGGAACAACAAGACTTTAGCATTTCCAAAAGCACATTTATTGAAATACAACCTGTTGTACTGACAATCTTTCCATCTTTCCAGCAAACTAAGCATCTTTGTCCTGTAATTTCTAAAAACAAAATGACAACTTCAGAACAGTGTTACCTGTTTGGCAGCCATCAACTGAGCCAGATGACGCAGCTTCTTCTTTCTTTTCTGTCCAGCTTTGGAGACAATAGGGTTGAGCAGGCGGAACTCCTCACTCTGCTCATCCACCTGGTAGTCTGGATTTTCAAACATCCTTTTGAAACGGTTGTCCTCTAGGATGCTGGGCATAGTCTGCATCGTTTAACCAAAAAGGCAAAAGGGGAAAAACAAAAATTAAAACTGCAAGCATTGAACTGTTCTCATAACTCACTGCCCCTCCGGACCCCTGCAACCCCCAGGCCTGTGCAGTGCAATCCTGGGCCTGATTTGCACACACACAGCAGAGGCATGCTGTGAGAGACATGTCATAGTGAACACTTATACAACACGTAAGGATGAACTAAGGTCAAAGTAGGTGAGATGCAGGGATCTTGTATGGAAATGTCTGTTTTTTCCACATCCCCCATACAGGGGACTGCTTACAGACTCCTTGTACCTGCACGGATCAACCCCATATGGGTGCATGTGACTTAAGCTAAAACACTGATTTATTTTGAAGGGAAGAAAACTTTTTTTTTTTTATCATGTTTGGGCAATAGTAACTTTAGAACTTTAATAATTATACAATAACCATAAGCTTGGTACATTTTACACAAAAGTGACCATCATGTTTACAAGTTGTATTTTAACTAAAAAAAATAGCAGTATTGTCAATATTTTTGAATAATTGAATCATTAACCTCCGTAAAATATCTAGATGTTTTCAACTGTCTTTTACACTAGATTTAATGTAGGATGATCTTAATGTGAAGCTTGTATAAGCCGGTCTTGTATAAGACTTTAGACTGGTCCATTGCCTCAAAGGTTAGGGAGCACAGCTTTAGAGGACTCAGACCACAACAGCCATAACATGTATTCTTTCAGATCATAAATTGAGTTTGGCAACGCCAACAAGTGGATGCATTTTCATACCTTTCCTTTCTTTGTCTGAGAAGCCAACTCTGCATCCTCATTCCCCTCCTCCATTAGTTTCAATGCCAGCTCTTTATTTACCTTTGGAAGCTTCTGTGGCATAAAAAAAAACAATTCTACTTTTATCAGACACACAAACAAGCTCCTAGTAGTAATCGGTCTAAGGTAACAAGAACAACTAAGATTTTTTTTCTTAATTCCTTCATGTCCACATGTTTCACTTAAAACCAGAAAAACAGGAAATGAAAACCAGACGTATTGTTATGATGACAATGATGCATAGAACAAAAGATGCGTAAAAGTGGAACATTTGTGCAAGGATTTCTAACATGATGATACAAAACTGGTTGGTAGAAGACAGTAACGGTTTCAGCAACTTACATTGATATGCACTCTCTGGGTTCTGGAGTCCTCAATTTTTTGGTGGATCTTATCTTTGCGATATTCCTCATAAGCAAAAGGATTTGCCATGGTCTTCACCTGCAGCCAAAAGCAAACAACAAAATGATAAAGCTGAGGCTTTAATGTGGGTTGTGTAGGTGGTTTGTAAACATGTCCATCCTTGCACCCCAAAGAATATTATATTCAGCAGTTTAAAGTAATCTCATTCAGCAGGTCTGTCATAAGTTTTATTTCTCCAAGAACTTTCAGGTTTAAACTGTAAAAAGAAGGGGGTGTCAATGCCCAAATGAAAAGGATGACAGAGGTTCGTAATGTTCATCTTAGGTACACTTCAACTGTGAGACAGAGAGTAAAAACAAATCCAGGAATTTACATTTGCATGATTTTTCAAAGTGACACACACTTGTGAAATGGAAAGAAAATGATTTTTTACAAATAAAAAACTGACAGACTGTCACAAAGCAGCTGTATTTGGATACTGAGATGAAATGACACACAGGTGGACTATGAAGTCAACATTTGATCAATCACCAAGCAACTTCCTAAGGCAATTGGATTCACTCAGAGAAAAGGGGGGGTGAATACTTTTGCACACTGAAATTTTCAGTTTTTTATTTGTAAAAAAAAAAAGAACTCTTGTGTAATTTTCTTTCCACTTCACAAGTGTGTGCAACTTTGTGTTGCTCTTTCACATTAAATTCCAACAAAATATATCTATGTTTGTGGTCATAATGTGAGAAAATGAGAAGTTCAAGAAGTTCATACTTTTGCAAGCCACTGCACACACGCACACACACATATACATGCATCGTACCTTGTGGTATAGCCTTATGTCCATAAAAAATCCATGCATGTAGGCTCGCAGAAGAGATGATCCCACAAGATGGGACAGACCTGAAACAAATCAACTAACATAAGTCAACATGAAACATGAATTAGAACAACATGGGTGACAGGGCAAATAAACTATGTACATGAAAACCTTTTATTTTAGAACAATTTAAAACATAATATATTCATTTAATGTCCTTTGCAAATGTAAAATAAATTGGTCAATCAATACATGTCTTTGTAATAACAAAAACTTTGAGGTAACAACTTAAAAACTATGAATAACAGGAAAGCATGGATCCATTCTGCCATGTATCAACAGTTCAGGCTGGTGGTGGTGGTGTAATGGCGTGGGGGATATTTTCTCGGCACACTTGGGCCCCTTAGTACCAATTGAGCATGGTTACTACGCCACAGCCTGCCTGAGTATTGTTGCTGACCATGTCCATCCCTTTATGACCACAGTGTATCATCTTCTGATGCTACTTCCAACAGGATAACGTGATATGTCATAAAGCTGGAATCATCTCAGACTGGGTTCTTCAGCATTACAATGAGTTCAGTGAACTCAAATTGCCTCCATAGTCTCTAGATACCAACCCAATCGAGTAGTGCCCCTCAACCCCGGGCCACGGACCAGTACTGGGTCGCAGACAGGAAAAAAGGAATACGTACGAAAACTTATTTTTGTTGAGTTTATTTTCTGATTCTGAAGGAAGTTTTATTTTGGAAAACTCACGGATTCCGTTCACTGCATCCATCTATGTCTCACTCTTGGAGCATGTCAAGTAATTCGTACCAGAGTACAGAAGCAACTCTAAAGCAAAAGTTCTTTGTAAAAAGAACAGAAATCATTCTATGTTTTCATTTATTGCAGCCGTTTTACTGGGAATATAAATAAAAAGTAAAAACTACTATTTACTCGTGTAGTCAGGCTGATCTTTTACAAAAAAAAAAAAAGTAAAAAATAGCAGGGGATGTTTGCTGAAATTTAGCTAACTGAGCTGAATGACTTTTGGTGAATGAAAGTTGGAAGCGTCCTATGAGACACTGGGATGAAGAACTGGACACTGTCAGCTGCCAACAGACATCTTAGCTCTTTTTAAACCTGAGAGAGAATTTTTGCTTTCAGCCCCTACATTCTGACCTGACAAAACTTTAACTGATTGCTGCAATAACTGTTGCAGTTTTACGAAAATTGAGACCGATTTACCAAGCGGTCTTGCTTTTTTCCTGTAATTTTTTGGAAAGTTGGAGTAGTGTGGTCTCACCCAGGTTTTCCAGGTCCTTCCGTGTGACAAATTTGTAATCGTCATACACTGTAATCTCTGGGCTCTCCTCCAACTCCTCTGTAAGATTGTCAAGGAAAGAACACCAGCGTGGTGCGGGGCCAAGAGCCTGAGAAAAGGAAAGACATTTTCTAATTTAAAGGTTCTGCTTTAGAACGTGGAAAAAGTCTCTAAGTCATCTGTTTATTGAAGCAAAAACAGACCTGCTGCATAAACTTTTTCTTTTCTACTTTTCAATCAGTTTAAGGTCTATAGGGCCACTTTCTACTTCCAAGCGGTGTCGCAGTGGTCGCACGGGCATCGGCGTGGAATCGCCCCAGGCGCTGAAGAATGCGACACCAGCAGGTGAAGTCACCCGCGACACCCGGAGAGCAATAGCGAGCAAATCGCGTCATTTAACCTGAATCTCTTTCAGCGATAAATTAGATAAGTTAGAGTACGAGGCTACGGAGGAAAGTATGTTCTTGAAAAATGTCTTTTTAGCACCGAAAATGATGAAAACTTACTGAAGAAGTTAGGAAATATCGAACTTCAGACACAGAGAAACAGAGCGCCTCCTCTGCCTTTCATGTTTCTGCACGTTCACAGACTCAGCAAGTGTCTGAGAAAGACGTTCTTGACATTAAAAATAAAAGCTGGAGACGATCCCGTCCCTTGAAGGATATAAGAACACACGATTCTGGATACGACTGATGCAATGACAGATCGCTGTGAAGTATAAACAGTTCTAGCCCTCCCTCTTTAATCTTCGTGGCAAGATGCTCTGAGTTTAAGATGCGGTAATCTGCGTCCAACCAGTGGTCCAAGATTGTGCCCAAATGTTTAGAAATGTAGTATGTTGCAGAGTTGCTGCCACTGATTATGGGTCTGAGGGAAACTTCACTCCGTGTAAATCTTGGGGTGTCCATAGATGCAAGGAGTTGAATACCCAGAGTATACATTTCTGTTTTGTGGGCATTACAGGGTTTTTTTTCTTTAGTCCTCTACCTTTAATCTGCTCACGAACAGCATTTTTTCTGTGAAATTGTTGGTTTTCTCAAAATGTCAGGTTTGTTGTTCCCTTTTCTTGTTTTTATGATTTGAAACTCTAATTCAAACCTTGTTAAAGTTTCGTTTTTTTCAAAACCTGAATAAGTGGATGTGACCTCTGTGATGTGGTTCTGTACTCACAGGGATGTAGAACGTGTTCATCCGTGTGTCTTCATTAGCTGTAAAGATCATACCTGAGAACCAAACAAAGTGAAGATTATGATGTGTCATTAGTAAACAAACTAGATCAACAAGGCGGTGATGAGAGTCCCCATGTAGAGCTGCAATGGGTGAACAGCAGCCAACCCACAGAAAGAAGATCCCACTCAGAAAGCACTGCAAAAATGATCCTAAAATGTAAAAATACTGAAAAAGCAATAAACATTACAACAAAGAATATAAAAATGAGTTTTTAATCTAGTGTAAAATCATTTGATAAAATAAAATAAATACAAAAGAAACAAGAATGATTACATTTCTTAAGAGCCAAGTTAAAAAGGTGTCTTAAGCCGTTTCCTAAATTTTTTAATAAATATTACCATTTTAAATATTATTATCAGGGTTCTAAATTAACGGTAACATCTAAGTCTACCAGCCAAATGTGATTTCTACTAGCCAAACATTTCTCTGGAAAAATAATGTGTGTTTTTCAAAATAAAACAGTTATGTCAGGTTTTATAACATTAAAGAAATTTAATGTTATTTTAATAAGACACTTCTGATCTCTGAAGTTTTGCATGACCATATGCCTTTCTTTAAAGCATCGACTTTAACCACAAACATTTCAATGCCAAATGTTGGGGAAGTATTAAATACTGATCAATTTGAACTGTTTATTTTTTGGTTTGTGAGTCAATCCCGGCATCAATATTAGGCACAAATCAGCAAAGTCTGTGGGTGACCTGCTGGACGCTCAAGTTGTGGGTGTGGTCAACCTTGTGGCTCGCGGTCTGATGAACAATGTCTCACCTACCAAAGTGAAATTGTATTGTACTTGTCAGATTGAAGTTTTACCTGCATTTGGCAGGTGGGCGGGTGTTAGTTTAGAGCCCTGATTATTACTATTAGTAACATTATTAATCAAGATGTTGAGTTTGGCAACACCCAAACCAACTTTAAGAAAACAAGAACAGAAAGTGAAAGACTGCTTTTTTACACGTCATACATCATAAGTGCGTTGTGTATCTAACATGCTTTACTCTTTACATGTTTCAAAGGATTCTGTTGCAAGCACACACTCCCATGCACAAGTTCCTTTTACCTGAATTAGGATAGATACAAACATCATTGATGTTGGCTTGAGGTTGGATGGAGGAAAAAATCTTTCCCTGGTGAACAAAAGAAACAGTCAGCCACTATTGGTATCACAGACAGAGGTTTTGCGTGTCATACTTTAAAAACACAACATCAGGAAGAAGAATGTGCAGATGTTCAGTTTCATTTTTTTTTTAATATTACTTCTTATTCAGCTTATAAAAAAAAAAAAACTTTTTTCAACTAATGAACATTCACTTGCATGTTTTATACAAATCCAGATGGATTTCTAGTAAAACTGAAATACTAAAGAACTTTGCTTATACATACAGTATGTTAACCTTTTGGGATTACTTGAAATGGACAGGTTCTGATCACTATCAAGACACAACAGCAGAAAAGTACAGTACCACGCTATACCCCACAAACATATTTTTCATGTTTTAATAGAACGTAAAAAGGAAACATTTACAGTGAAGAGTGGCAACAGTAGTTAAACCACACATGGTAATGACTACTCCAAGAGTTATTTGGAGCTAACCTGAAGTCTCGCCACACTGAACAAGGTTCCTACACATTTCTTCAAGATCAATTTAAGACTTTCTGAGGCCTTATTAAGACCTTTCACATAAAAAATTAAAGCAAATTTCTTTGCAATTTTCTTTGAAAATAAATACAAATTTCTCTTAAACAAAACCACAATACTTCTGAATGTTACATAAAAGTAAACAATAAATTAAAAAAAGTAAGAAATGAAAATGATTCACATCGTCAACTTCTTAGCTCTGCACACTTGGCAGCTTCATCAATTCAAGCCACTTCTGCTAACTTCTTCTTATGACCTCCCCTCAGAAGGTTGGACATTAGTAGGTCAGCCGTCTTACTTCCTGCCTTTCCCTCAGCCTCTTCTGCCAGACTGTCTGCATCTCTGACCAGAACCTCAGACACCTCTTGCAGGCATCTTCTTTTCAGCCTTTGCTCCTTAAGCTAGTTCTCCATCCCCTTCCTCTCAGGAGCCCTAGCTTCTGCCTCCACCGTCCATCTGTCCAACTCCTAACTGACCCAATATCTGGTCCTGACTGCTGCTAAGCTGGGCAGGAGCGGTTTAGTCAGTACCTTGGTGTAGGCTGGAAAAGGGGAACGGATCATGGCTGATCCGTACCGTACCGTGAATTGTGCTTTGTAGCTTTGGCATGGGGGTCTAAAGTCAAGTTGAAGCCTATTTTACAGAGTGCAGTAAGCCCCATAAACGTTGTGCTTTTGATACTATTGACAATTTTATTTTGAATGAAAAAAGTTAACATTTGAACCATTAAAGTTAGTGAGTTTGCTAACAGTAATTCATATCTGTGGTAATAATAAACCCAAAAATGATCATTTTGAACAGTGGAGGCTGGAAATCTACATTTTGCTCTTTCCTGACCACAGTTCTGATTAAAGGTTTGCAATGTGAAATGTATTGCTAAAAAATCATCTAAAAAGGGTTGAAAGAATTTTTACTTAACAAAAACGTATGTTAACTACATGTGCTGTTTTCAATCATTCCAAAAATTCACTTTTTGTAACCGTCAACGGTTTGCTCTTTAAAAACCAGGGCTATTGTCATTTTAACTTTATAACAAAGCCAGACAAAAGGATCAGAAAGTGTCCCTAAAGTTCAAAGACTCTGACTTACAGTATCTTTGTTCCAGATCTTTATAATTTTTGAGTCAGAAGACAAAACAAGGTCCAAATGATTTTGAAAGTTGAGAGACGTGATGGGCAAGTTGTATAGGTGGTCTTTGACCAGCAGCGGACAACTGGACCGCAGGTCATAAAGCAGCACCTGCAAAAAATAAAAAATAAATACATCTTCAACTCTGGAACAAGAACACACACACATGTGGGGACAAAAATGTAAAAAGGAACGAAAGGCTTTGCTTTTCTGGGGTTGGGGCTCGCCAACCATGCAAAACCACTGATCACTACCTGGTGACCAGTGGTTTTGCTGGCAGGGAAGGAGGCCGGAAAGAGTTTGTAGACCTAAACTGTGAGGGTCTGCTGGTAACATCTGGCTGATCTCTATGTCAGGGAGGTCTTCAACTTCCACATCCAGGAGAACTGCAAACAGGTATTGAGGGAGGCTGGGAACATTGAGTCGGAGTGGACCGTGTTCTCACTCTATTATAGTCTCTGCTGCTGCTCTGAGCTGTGGTCTCACGGTCTCTGGTGCCATCTGTTCAAATCTTTATGGAATTAATTTCTAGGCTCAGCCAGGGGCCAGAGGAAGTCTGGTTTGGGAACCACAGGATTTCTTCTCTGCTCTTTGCAGGTGATGTTGTCCTACTGGCTTTTCTTGAGCTGGGACTCCCAGCATGCATTGGGGCGGTTTGAGGCTGAGTGTGAAGCGGCTGGGACGAGAGTCAGTAGTACCACTAAGTCTGAGGTTATGGCTCTTGACAGGATAAAGGGAGTGTGTCCTCTCTGGGTGGGTGGAGTGCTCCTGCCCTCTTTCAGGTGGAGAAGTTTAAGTATCTTGGGGTTTTGTTCACGAGTGAGGGAAGATTGGAGCGTGAGATTGACAGGCGGATGGGTGTGGCATCTCTTGTTTTGCAGCTGTTGTGCCGGTTGTGGTGAACAGTCTTGGGGGTAATTCATTTCAAAGTAACAAAATTCTGTAATTTAATTACTTTTGTCTGTAATGGAGTAACATAAGGAATTACAGACAAAGGTAATAATTTGACCTTTTCTGCATCGTCGGGTATGAAAAATTCCACCGACATATGCCCCCGACGTTTCTTTTACTTAGACCAGTGGTTACTGCAGGAGAAGCGCTTTTAGTTAAAAAAAACTATCATTTTCATCACAGGTATACTTCAACTATGAGAGACAAAATGAGAACAAAAACCCAGAAAATCACATTGTCTGATTGTTAAAGAATTTATTTGCAAATTAGGATGGAAAATTTTTTTTTGTTCAATAACAAAAGTTCAACTCAGTACTTTGTTATATACCTATTGTTGGTAATGACAGCAGTCAAAGATTTTCTGTAAGTCTTCACAAGGTTTTCACAAACTGTTGCTGGTATTTTGGCCCATTCTTCAATGCAGATCTTCTCTAGAGCCGTGATGTCTACTACTATGATGAAAATTACAGGCCTCTCTCGTCTTTTTAAGAAGAACTTGCACAACTGGTGGCTGACTGAATACTTTTTTGCCCCGCTGTATGTCCTCCGTCACGAGACAAATGCTACGAGTGCATGCTAAAAACACCCAAAACTAATTTCATCGGAGTGGGTCTTAGTACCTAAATGACAGAATTACCTGAAAACATACTCAGGAGTTTATGCGCCAACATTTTACGGAAGAATAATATACAATAATTAAGAAAACAGGAAAAAAATACTAACGATAATAAACAGAAGGGAGCTCACCTGCCCAGTGCTTGTGCCAATTCCCATAGTGAGGGAGCCGTTAAACTTAAGCGCAGTGATGGAAGGCAAACTTTGAACTCTGTCGGCAAAGATATGTTCTATTTGTTATTACAAAAACAATAGCAGACATTTAAACTCAACTGCAACCACAGGTCATCAAAGGCATCACATGGGTATGTCTCTGATACTCACTCTGTTCCGTCAGTAAAGCTGCTAAGCGCACAATCCAACATCCCCACTCGGTTACGAACACGAGGGTCCCAACATTCCACCTTTCCCTTTCAGAAGTAGACAAAATGTCAAGACAGCGAAATGTTCTTTTTTTTGAGCCATGCAAGCTGTTAATAAATTCTGAACCAAAATTTGTTGATATAAGCCATGGACATTTCTGCTCAACTTGCTAAAGTTTTTTTTTTATTATTTTGTGATTTAAAACCACCAAATATTTGAGCAAAGAGGTCCCTTTAGTACATCGTCTAACTAAAAGATTTGTTATTTGGTGTTATACACTCAAGTTGTTTCAGGTTCATTGTTTCAGGTTTCATTTTAGTATTTTATCTCAAATGTATCAAAATTGAATATGTCAGTCCTCGAGAATAGCTAGGATTGGACTTCAACATTATAATGTTAACATATTCCACATATTCTGGGGATGCTCACTGATAAATCTGTGTTGAACAGACTAAAGGCATAGATGAAGTCCTCAAAACATTGAAAGATTGACACACTTACTATACTTTCTTAAGAACTGTGCTACAGGCATGGATGGATTGAAACTGTCAAAAGAAGTCACTGATTACTACTGTCTTTTAAATACACAATACTAGACAATTAACTTACATCAGAAGTTCCTGTTGCAAACAAATGATGGACAGGGTTGATGTCACACACATTGTTCTCCCTGGTGAAAAGTTGGAGGGAAAGCACCATTATAATCATGAGCTACAGACAAAGAGCAGTCAAAATCACCCAGAGAAAAAAGTTTAAACTGTTTTGTCAGACCACAGCTGACTGTACCCACACAGCATCTGTCTGAAGTGAGTTCAGGAAGCGTCCCTGTTCCAAGTTCAGCCTGTATACCTCTGAGCTGAAAGAGAAATCGCATCAGTGGTACAGGTCAAGCAGAGACAAGAAAGAAATCTAAAAACAGCACCTGAACATGTTTTCTGCTGACAGAGCGGGATTCTCACCTCATCCCAACAAAATAGAGGTCACAGGAGGGATGGTGGTATGAAAAATCCCGACCAAACTTTGGAATTCTCGTTTTGTAATACTGTCCATGCTGCGAGTGGAATTCTACATAGCGATCGCAGTGAAGAAAGACCAGCTAAGCATAAAAAGAAAAGAAAATACTGTAGTTAAAAATGCAGTGATAGTAGGACATTTAGGGACAACATGGGGTATTTGGTCCAACACATATCTAACAGGGACACCCAGACTTGGGCCCCCTTATGGATAGGCAGTTAGGTAGTAGCCTAAGGATCCACACTGGATTAAGCTCATCGCGCCCCCTGGGAACCTGATCTAGTAAAACACTAAACACTCACTGAATACAGAAATGCTAGTACTAAATAACACTGGGGTTTGTTTGTCACATAAACAAAACAAACAAAACTCTTTGTTACTCTTCATTCTGTCAGGCAGAGTAGGAACTCTGTCTATTGGCTGCTCTTAAGAGGACCACACTGAATCATTCACCTCCTTTCTAAGCCTTTCCTCACACCAGACACCCTCTTTGCTCTTTGATTACACCCATGAACTTGCTCTTTTGTCTTCCTACTCCAGGTCTCTTTCCTAGCAGGTCCAACCTCAGCATCCTTTTATCAACATTGTCACTTTTCCTCCTCTCAACATGTCCAAACCATCTCAATCCTCTTCCCTGCATATGGGGTAACTCCAAAACATCTGGGATAAGCAGTTCCTCTGATGGATTCATTCCTGATCCTATGTATCCTGGTCTCCTGTCTCAGTCTCTAAACCAACAACATTGTGTGGTGTCACCACAGTCTTCTGCACCCTTTTCCTCTTCTCCTTCACGTCTGTAAAACTCCACCCCAATCACCACTTTCTCCCCTCAACTTCACTCCCGCTGTGTCTGAATGACAGCCGCTTCCGCAGTGTTTCCGTCTCTGTCTGACCGAGTTTGAAGGATTGCTGTCCCGCCTTAACCCAAGAGGGGAAAAATAAAAACAAGACAAACAATCAGGGGGCCTTTTTTTTATTATCGTCTCAATGAAAAAAAAGGAAGAATATCAAAGTTCAGGAGCACGAGCAGGCTGCCTCCCTATCCAGAAGCGGCTCTCTGTCTGGCTGCCAGCTCGTCTCCCGGGAGCTGGTCAGCATAGCAAGCGTGATCGCTCTGTGGCAATGGTCCCGCCCACAATTCAGAGACGAATTCATAATAAACTACCGCCGCTCTACAGAAGCAGTCCTAGAAAACACGTTTTATTACTTTGGAGAAAATGACAATCATAATTAAAAGACCAATGAGAACAATTTTAAAATAACTCAAAAGATAATCAGAATAGATCTTTAAAAAAGTGAAAACAAAATAAAATATGGTAGTTATATAGGACCAAAGGTTAAAAATACCATCACTGATTGTCAAAGACAAAGATCATTTCTTTCAGAATCTTTGCGCTTTTATCTGTCATGTCTTATTGATTCTGATCTCATGATCTACATAAAGGTATATTGATGTTTAAACACATTGTTATTCTTCATATAATTTTACATTTTATAAATCCAGTTAAAAGAAATGCATAGAACAACAATTCAGAATGAATATATTAAAAAGTAAGAAGAGTGGTTTGATAATTATTGATCTTGTTTAGTGAATCTAATCAGACCGCCTAGATAAAAATCTACAGCCCTAGAACAGACTGAAAGATCAAGCTACCACAACATCAGCATACACAATAAAGAAGATCATCATGTATAACTGCAAACAACAACAGTACGTGCAAAGTTTTGAGAGAAAACAGCTCTACTCACCTTAGAGTAGTCATCAGACAGAATGTCAAAAGCAACAACTACAACAGGAAAAATAAAATAACACTTAACTTCTGCCATCAGAACGTAATGGAAAAACAAACACGGTGTGTCTAATGACTTACCATCTGAATCCAAGCAACGCTCAAACTTCAGAGACAGTTGATAGGTGTCATAGCAGCGTATTCTTGGCTTATATGTACCTGAAAGTTTTTTTCATCAAACAAATGTTACTGACAGGTCTAAAACAAGATGTCACATAACAGTCTGTCTGTCTTACCTGTTGCCAAAATGAATTGACCGTCCTTTGATACTTTAATGGAGGTACACAGCGTAGGCATCTCAAAATCCTGGATCAGCTCAATCCTACGTTGAAGGTCTGGGTGTGGAGCAAAAAAGTCTGAATGATGCCAAGTACTTTAACACCAACTGACTAGTTTGTAGTGTGGAGACTTTAGCTGCCATCTCACCCACGTCATTCTTCTGCAGTTGTCTTTTCCTCCGGTCAGACAACCACTTTAGTAAAGAAAGCAAAAAAAAAAGGAGAAATTGTGAATGAACGCAAAGCAGGGCTCAACAGAACATTTGAACCGAATGAGCTGAGCTTAGGGCTGTGATGATCTATCAACTAATCGATTTAATCTAATCGAGAATGGTTATTCTGACAAATAAAATGACTGAGTAACAACTGTCATACAAGAGCCAGCAGGTACTTCCTGTTTGGAACGCCAGGGGGAAGGGATCCCTCAGTCCAGTTCTCATATAGTCAACGGTTACACCGCCAGCTGAGCTTGAAATGATTGCTTTATCCGTTTGCTTTGTGTGAATACAGGGCTTCAATACAGAATACAGAATTAAATGGGGACTTATCTTCTCTAGTCTCCTAGCAAGTGCTTTACACATGATTTTTAGGTCTGCATTGATCAGAGGTGGAATGGTTGCTGGAAGGCAGAGTGGGATCTTCCTCTAGTTTCAAGAGAAGAATAATATTAGCTGAGTTTATATTATCTGGTAAGGAGTTGTGATCTTTGATAAATATAATCATTTTATTAAAAAAAACGGTACCAAGAGGTTCCAAAATTCTTTGAAGAACTCTGTAGAGGAGTGGTCCGGCCCTGGAGCTTTGTTATTGGGCATCTGCAGCAGAGACTCATGAAGTTCTTCCACTGAGAGAGATGAACCGAAGGCTGTTTCTTTAGTTTTGGTTAAAAAAAAAACCCAGGTAAAGAAATGATGTAATGCTCTCGTCTGATGAGTCAATATGTGATGAGTACAAGCTCCTACAGAATTCTTCAAATATGTTATTTATTCCTTCTGGATCATGAGTGATATTTCCTGTTCCTTCCCTGATGGAGGTGGTCGTGATTTTTTTTCCTTGTTATTTTTTGATCGATTGGCTAAGAAATTACCCGATTTGTTAGCTTCTTCCATTTTTTCAAATTTTAATGTACTCAAATCTTCCAGGATGTGCTTTTGTCCAGAAGCAGCATACGCAACATCAAGAGCTCTAATTTTATTTTCTAAATTCAGACACTGTGGCTCTTTCTTTCTTTGTTTTATTAGATGAAAAAGTGATTATTTTGCCTCTCATAAATTGACTTCATCTGGCAGGAACCGGAAATACGTCTGTTTTTATTGGCGACGTCACACTCACTCCGTCCAGTTCTCTTTTACAGTCAATGGTTGACACTTGAAAAGTTCTTTTTACTTTTAGACTCATCCGTTTTTGTTTTTTTAACCTCGTGTTCCTTCGTTTAACAAATTCATTTTCATAAAACTACACTTGACTCGTCTCATGACTTCCGCCGTGTCCCACAGAGTGACTTTTCCCCCGTTGCTCTTTAGTCTCACTCCAAGCTTTTTTTAAACGGTGTCAGTAAACTGACGTTGTTTTCAATTTCTGATCTTCTGGTTTCTGTTTTCTACGTAAAAAAAGAGAAATCCACGATCTGTGTAACTGACTAGGTCATTTGTATCCCAAACTAATACAAGCGTAACCCCCGGCTCGTGGTTAGCGAAAGCGCCTAAACAAATACTTTAAGCCTTTTGGAACGCAGCTTAGAAACAAGCCGTTCTTACCTCAGGAAGAGACTTTCCGTAGCTTAAATTATAAATTTTTACATCGTTTATACTGGAAATCTGCATTGTAGTAAGAGACGACGTATGTTGTCACTTCACAGAATAATAATCGTGCTCCGTGCACGTTTAGAGCCAAATGCCGACGGTGTCTAGCCCCCAAAAAGGTCCGACTAGAAACTACGTGCGTAGTAGTAGTTTGTTTAGTTCCGCCTGTCTGTTTGTGTACTGTCTGGATATTTGACAAACGAAAACGTGGCTTTTGCAGACAAAAACACCGATTTCTTTTATTACTTTTTTTTTTTTTTTTTTTAATCTTAGAAATAACAGAATTGTATGGGGTCAAATAAGATTCAGCTTAGGGGCAATGATTGCTCCAGCACTTATTTATATAATCAAGGAAATACAATTTTTCTCTTAAGACACGTTTATGCTTGCTGTGTCATTTGCAGGATCAAATGTATATACATGTTTTTTAAATTTGTTTATTTTGCTACAGACTCTTATTATTTGTATTAATTTAAGCAAAAACATTCAAAATGTAACCTAATATCTTGAGCTGGCACGGTGGATTTATCTAAATTAAATACAGAATAAAAAGCTGTCAACTGTTATTACTATTATTGCTTATATATTTATTAGCCAACCTTTTGAGACCAAGTTTTCCTGATAACTCCATCATACATACTACATTAAAAACTTGATCAGTAAAGTAGCTATAATCAGTAAACTGGAACAAAGGACGGAGCTCGGAGATAAGCATCAGTATGATTGGCTTAGAACCACTGACTACATACAGTATTTATTTATGTAGAACTGGACTGAGTAACTCCTCCCCTCTCGCATTCCTGACAGGAAGTGCCCGCAGGCTCCAATTTCCCAAAATCCCGTAAACGTCTATTAAGAAACAAAAAGCTATTACTCAGTCATTCTATTTTTCAGGATAACCATTCTTGCTCTGATACATTTCTCTTAACATCTTCTCGCTAATCTATCCATCTAATCAATCTATAATCGAAGTTTTTGTTCACAACATTTTTTCTTTATTGCAAGTTATTCAAGTAAACTGACCAATCAGATGCCTCAGTAAAAGCATGTCTTGTGGTGTCGCCTCAAATTTTTGATTGACAGATTCTCCCGAGCCAGCTTTCAGTGGAAGAAATGTGGACTTTGAACAAACTGACTCATGATTTGCGACTGTGGTTGATATAGAAACGTGACTCAGACTACTAGACAAATCTGTCATCTGGTTCCAACATGGCGACGCCTGTAATGCGAACAGATGGCAACTGAATTGGCTTCATTTTGCTGGAGCCCGAGCTAAGGCATTTTTCTATGGGTGACATCACACCCACTCAGTCCAGTTCTTTATGTACAGTCAATACTAAGAACTAGGTCAAGTAACCCCTCCTCCAAGTAGTTCACTCCTGATTAGCGAGAGCGGTTAAAAAAGAAATGTTGCTTCAGACCACTGACTGAGTAGTTAGTATGGATTAACCCCCCTCCTAACTATACTAGGCCCTACGTATGATTCCTCTGACCATGCAACTGTAATTGTATCGGTAAATGCACAACACAAATCAATACCAGGACGCTGAACAGTCCATTGCAACTGATCTGGAAAAAAAAACAAGTCAGCTATTTCAGCAAGGGTGTGTTTGCTCAAATTTCCTGGAGTGAAAGCTTCTTGTTACATCTGCTTCAAGCCAGACGGCTTCAGCAGGGCCGCTTGCCTGACATCAGTCATTCCTAATTGAAGCTGCAAGACTAACTTAAACACTCACTAAGGAATAGATGATGCTCATAAGGACAATGCAAAGGTAAATGACAATTCTGTTCTAGATTAGAAAAAAATGACTTTCTTATTTGACTTTAATTAATTTATCTGTCAATCATTTTGTATCTAAATAATGAGATATTTTTTCTGGTAAAAAATTGTTTTAGAAATGTTTTAAACATTTGTTTTATTATTTTAGGATTTAATTATGTTAAACAACTTGATTGATTTAACCAATTTAAAAATAATGCAAATGTCTATTCTGGTTTTTACTCTGTTTTTATGGAAAGGACTTTTCACTGAAAGTCTCTTAATAAAGCACCAGATGTCATGACAGACCTTTGGTTGATTTCTGTCCCTTTGGACAAGACCACTTCAGCTAGTGTAGAGAAACTCAAGCATACCATCACCAAAACCCAGGTGGCCTCGTACTGGAAGTTTTCCATTCCAGATCTCAAGGTAAGGCTGTTCAAAACTTGTTTAGGAAGGAACACGAAAACGTAAATACAATTTTGAAATGTTCAATATAAGGAGTCATCCCTTCTCATTTGGAAGACTAGAAACATATGTTTATTCTTTTTTTTAAATTGGTACAGTAAAGTAACCCAATGAAGGTGTTTGGTTCCCTTCTCTGATGAAGAGATCAGGCTCAGGTTGCTCTACACAGTTTGAGCCAACATTTCCATCTGACGTGTTACACTCAACGCGATCAATGTCAACCCACATTCTAAGAAAACTCCACTCTTTATCCATCACATAAAATGTTTTAACTACTTTACTGAAATTTAAAAATAAGTTCATTTAAAAAAATATGAAGCAAGATATTCTGTTTCCTGAAAGATAAGACGTTCGATTTCTGACATCAGATACATGATAGTTTGGTCTTCGGCTGCAGGTGGGAGTCCTTGACAGTCTGCTAAGTGTGTCTGACAATCTCTCCAACCTTGACATTCTGACTGAAAGGTTAGTTCAATGAAAATGATTGCATGTTACAGCTGCATGTTTTGCACCTGCTCTGACCTTTGGATAATAACTTTGTTTGGTGGATAAACATAGATGTGTTTTTATTTAGTGTGATTCTTTGAGCATAACTGTGGGTAAACACTACAATGCCAGTGTGACATGATTAATAGATGGTGATTAACAGTTGCTAGTTTGTTTTCCCTCTTGTTTTCATTGTTGGTCTATTTGATTTAACACAATGTGAGAGTGTTAAAGTCCCACTCCCATCATTTTGTGATCTATTGTAAAAGCGTTCTCAGTGGTATTTTAATTATAATGATGACATTTACAGCCAATATGGAAAACCCTGTGTTATTTTTCTGGACAGCGGCAGGAATTCATCAGAAATTTGCCTCTGACTTGTGGGTGGGACTGTTGACGTGGAATGAGCCGGCTTGGATGGAGTCCTGTGCAAAGGTTTTAGATAGATGTGAAAAAAATGCTGTAAACAAAGAATGCTTTTAAAAATGGAGGAGTTCATTTTTTGGCTTTTTTTTTAATCAATCAAAATGCAGTGGATGGATTGCAATGACTGGATTTTGTTAATTGCCGCATGTTCCGTTGCTTCAAAAGCCAAAACTAAACACTATACAGGTGAAGTGACAGCGGGGTGTATCGTGTCTCGGGTGCGCTTGTTTACCTCGTGTGCAGACATTAGAGGAGTACAGGACAAAAGAAGAGCCAATAAACATAACTAAATTCATGCCAATGTTTACTCGCCATGTGGTGACCAACCCTCTAACTTTTGCACACCAAAGAAGAAAAAAATGCTTGTACTGGCGAGGGTTTATTTCAGACCTTCCAAAATAAAAGTCAATCGCGACAGGCAATATCGATAGCAGTTACCGCGGACAGTTGCAAGCAAAACCAGCCAATATTAGTATGAACCAGAACACGCGATTCTGTGTTTGTTTTATGCAATGACAGATTGCTGTGAAGTATAAACAGAGCTTTAGACCCGACTATTGAAAATCTGCGTCAATTAGAGACGGGCCACAATTGGAAGATTTACGGTGATGGATTTTTTAAAAAAAGGTGTGAGTAAAAATCACAGCATTTTTCAAGTGACACTAGAACACATTGTAGGAAAGTAGAGTTAGATTTATGGCAAAGAGTCAAAAAAGAAAAAAATCAGGGTAAACATTTGTCAAACCAAGTCTTGAGGTGACATTCATTGAAACCTCCGAAGAGGCTGATAGGTTCAGTTTGATGTCTGATGCACTTCTGTCTTATAAAATGTCAGTCCAATGAGACGGCTATGGCTGTGATATTGGGCTATATAAATAAAATTGAATTGAATTACAATATGCTGCAGTCCATTCCATTGTTTTGCGTTGTTTAATTTTATGTTGAGAAATAAATTACAGGGAGAAAATAATAACTTGACTTTGTATGAATTGAGAAACATTGTTGACTATGGGCAGAAAAGGTGATTGCACCTTAACCAGCGGGGTAAATATAAATATAGAGCTCAACAGAAAAATCAGTCCAAGCTCTGCTCTCCATGCATGACTGCGGTCAAATGAGTCTCTGATCGCATTTCTATGGTTAAATTAGGCATCACTGGATTTGTGCAAGATCTATCCATCCATTTTCTTTCACTGATCTGGGACCAGGTCACGGGGGCAGCAGTCTAAGCAAAGATACCCAGACTTCCTTCTACCTGGCTACTTGCTCCAGCTCCTCTGGGGTGCAACCCGAGGCGTTCCCAGGCCAGCCGACAGGCGTAGTCTCTCCAGCGTGTCCTGGGTCTTCCCTGGGGCCTCTTCCCAGTGGGACATGCACGGAACATCTACAGAGGGAGGAGTCCAGGAGGCATCCGAACCAGATGCCCGAACCACCTCAACTGGCTCCTCTGGATGTGGAGGAGCAGCAGCTCTACTCCAGTATCTCTTCAGGTGACCAAGCTTGTCCCCTATCTCTAAAGGAAGGCCCAGAAAGATCGACCGGTAAATTGAGAGCTTTGCTTTTTAGCTCATTTCTCTCTTTACCAACGGACTGATACAGCAACCACATAACTGGCATAATCCTTTTGCCGATCTCACACCAATCTTCCCTCACTTGTGAACAAGACCCCAATATAGTTAAACTCCTACACTTAATGAAGGCAACAGGACACCATCATCTGCAAAGAGGAAATCCTGTGGTCCCCAAACCAGATCCCCTCGAGGCCCTGTCTGAGCCTAGAAATTCTGTCCATAAAGACTTTGAATAGAACTGGTGATAAAGGCAGCCCTGCTGGAGTGCAATATGTACCGGGAACAGGTCCAACTGTCTGCTTTGCAAACCAAGCTCCTGCTCCGATCATACAGAGACCGGACAGCCTTCAGAAAGGCTTCCCGGAACCTATCCTCCCAGAGCACCCTCCACAGAAAACCACCGGGTTGCCGCCCTGACAGGCACCAGTAACCTTGCGACCAAAGCTTTGAACAGCAGCAGAGACAATAGAGGTGGAAAATATAGTCCACTCAGGCTCAGTGTCCCCAGCCTCCCTCAGTACCTGTTTGAAGCAGTCCTGGAAGTGAGAGTTAAAGACCTCCCTGACGGAGGGCTCAGCCAGACGTTCCCAGCTGACCCTTTACAGTATGTTTAGGTCTTCCAAGTCTTTACAACCTCCTTCCCCACCAGCAAATCCAACTCACCACCAGGAAGTGATCAGTGGACAGCTCTGCTTCTCTCTTTACTCAAGTGTCCAAGACACACGGCCGAAAGTTGAAACAACTACAAAGGCGATTGTCGCTTTCCTGCCGAGGGTGTCCTGATGCCACATGTATTGATGAACACCCTTGTGCTCCCACATGGTGTTCATTATGGAGGGACTATAATGAGGACAGAACTCCAACAACAAAACACTGGGTGGGTTCAGATCAAGGAGATCTTTCCTACTAATCACGCCCCTCCAGGTGCCACTGTTGTGGGCATTGAAATCCCCCAGGAAGATGATGAAGTCCCCCTTTGGGGCACGTAACAGAACCCCTTCAAGAGACACCATGCACAACTCTAGAATGGTAGCGAGTCCAACCCCTCTCGAGGGACAGAGTTACAGAGCCTAGGCCGGTGTGTGGAGGTGAGCCCAACTATATGTAGTGGGTACCTCTCAACCTCCCACACAAGCTCCGGCTCCTTCCCTCCCAGAGCGGTGATGTTTCATGCCTCAAAAGGAAATCATTACTAATAAGTGCAAGATTCATACAATGCTTACAGCAACTTTGCATAACTTGGCTGTGAATAAATCCTTTTTCTCTATTTATTACACCATCATTAATTTATGGGCTTCAGAGTATTACCGCTGCAGATATTAGTGCTTTTACATTATTGCTAATGCATTAAGGCGCACGATTAATTAAACACAACCGTCTTCCGGTTCAGGCTTCCATGGGGTTCGAAATTTCTGATAATGCACCCTTTGTCGGGCACTATCCCACTTCTACCATGGTCACTTACAATAGAAAAAAAAATGCAATCAATATTTAGTACTTATTTTTTCGGTTAAGACTGCTTTTTCACAAAAAGCGGACCATTTCATGTGTGGTGCAGCTCGTTGTCAGCCCCTACAGCAATGCATCGCTGAAATATATATATGTAGGAATTGCTGCTGAAAGATTTTTTGAAGATGAGCAATGCATGGAAAAGTAAAACTTGTGATAGACAACTCCATTCTCCCCTACTATCTTTAAAATGTACTAAATGTGTTAAAAACCTTGGTTATGTTAGTCAGTATTTGAAAAATGTTTGATGTTTTTCAAATAGTTTGTGTGATGGAATTGACGTTTTCCTCTAATTGTCTGGCTAAAATGACAAAAATTATACAATGCTTATATAAACTCATTACAGCCACTATCAGAAAATGTTTCTGCAGATTATGAAGAGGTAAATCATTTTCTGAAAATATGCATTTTTTTCCTCATTTTTTTTCTAAATAAATGTTACTATACTATAGTTGGAGAATGATCTTTAGACTGTATATCTTGGAACAGATTTCAAGTTCCAAGATTCTTGTATCAAACTTGTTTAAGGTGCAAGCACAAAAAGTCATCAGTATTTACTGAGTTACTTGTTTTTCCATCTAGAAATGTTACTCCTTTTTAAATTGAGGAGTTGTTCCTTAAGTAAAACCTAAACTTGGGATCTACAGTAAAAACTTTTTATTTTGTTGTGAAGCATACATCCTGTAATGTACATGATGCTTTTGTTCCATGTCACCTGCTCAGTGTGATAAAACAAATGTGCCAGTGTATGCATGAAGTGATGGAACCATCAGAAGAAATACTCCATCAAAACATCTTGGTCAATGGAGGTAAGTGGCACTTAAACCTGTGAAATGCTTGTTCATATAGGGCTTGATGTCCTTTGAAAATGAAATTCACCTTACAGTGGTCCCTCGATTTACACAAATCTTCTTTCTTTCTTCACAGAGCCCAGCATAAATCAGAGTAATGTCCCAGCCCCGCTAAAAGCTTACCTCACATCTCTCAGGGGTATTTTAGTTGTTGTTTCCTTGTAGTGTAGTGTTGTATTTGTGTAGCACCGTCACAGTTCAGTCATTATGCTATACCAGCTGAGTATTGCAACCTTTAGTTAAACATGCTTTTTTTTCCAGTTAACCTGATGAAGTACGTGACCAAGTTTCAGTGGGACAAAGCCAAGTACTCCACTGCTTTGCCTCTCTCCTGCCTGGTAGATATTATCGGCAAGGTACACACACTTTAAAACTGAGAGGATAGGTGGACAATGACACGCCCACTTATTATTACTGTGACAGATCATTATTTTATTTTTTAAATTACTGCAGATAATTAAAAGGTGTATATGTTATGGGGTATCAGGACGACCCACACGCAGGAACGAACAGGCAAGTGGAGAGAGGAGAATGCTTTTAATAAACAGTAGGCGCCACTCTAAGTAGGAAAATCCACGAAAATATTCAAACTTCTCACAGAATCAAACATAGGCTGAAGTACAAGAAGGCCACATAACATGCAGAAAAACACTGCGACATAGAGCACTGAAACAAAGGAGCTTATATGATCTCCCTGTGGTACTGGGAGATCAGGTCCTTGTCCAAGATGTGACCCTTTGGCGATCTGCCGGACTGTAACCCTCCCAGTTCACCAGGTACTGGACACCTCGGCCCACACTCCATGAAGCAATGAGCCTTTTGACAGGAGAGGACCACCATCCACAGGGTGCTGGAGGAACAGCAGCAGATTGAAGTTGACTTACTCAAGATTTAGCCTGCTTACATAAAACACTGGATGGACTCTCAGGTTACAAGGAAGATCCAGCTTTACGGCCACAGGGTTGATGACCCTACTGACGATGAAGGGGCCGATGAAGTGAGGATGTAGCTTCTTTGAGCCACCCTTGAGGTGAAAGTCCATTGAGCTCAGCTAGTCTCGGTCCCCCACCTTATACTGCGGAGCAGGAGTTTGATGACGATTGGTCAGGGCCGCAAACCTCACCTGGATTTTCAACAACTGAATCTGGTTGTTTAATTTGTTTAATCGTTTTATATTTAATGACTGACATGTTCTTTTGCATGAATACCAGTTTGAAGCCTATTGAGACACCTGTTTTGTGATATTGGGCTATCTAAATAGAATTGAACTGAATTGAATCCTGAACCTCCTCCAGGTGCGCTGACACAGCTGCATGGATGTTACAGGACCAGTTGTTAACTCCAACTCCTCCTGGTGGGGCAAGACAGGAGGCTGATACCCATGAGGGGACTGGAAGGGAGATTACCCAGTGGAATTCATCAAGGAATTATGGGCGTATCCAGCCCAGGGTAGCTGGGTCAACCATGTGCTGGGATTACTGGAGTAGAGTAGTCTCCAAGTCCTGATTGCAATTCTCTACCTGGACGTTAGTCAGTGGATCAGATCTCAAACTGAACTTCAGCCCCAAAAGCCTGCAGAATTCTCTTCAGAATCCAGACATAAATTGAGGTCCCCAGTCAGACACTATGTCCACCAGTAGGCTGTGCTGGTGGATGACATGTCTGGCGGTCACAACAGCCATTTCCTTAGCTGTAGGGAGTCTCTGCAGGGATAAGCATGGACCAACATAGAAGCTCTGTCCACAATGGTTATAATGACGGTTTTAACTTTAGATTCGGGGAGTCCGGTAATGAAGTCCATGGCTTTGCGGGACCATGGTCGAGAAGGCACAAGTAGAGGATAAAGGAATCCGGCTGAAGGTCTATGTGGTACATTTACACTGGCACAAAAGGGCATGAGGAGACAAAAGCCCTGATGTCCAAGGACATAGAGGGCCACCAATATTGCTGTGTCACCAGAAAGCCAAGTCCACGTAATACCAGGGTGGCACCCCAGACAAGATGAGTGTCCCCACTTCATCACCTAAGGACAAAACTTGAAAGGACAAACAACAGCTGGCAGGACATCCCGCAGGAACAGAAGTGTCATCCCTTACTGATGCCTTAACTTTGCGTTCCAGGGCCCAGAGGGTTGCTCTCAACAAAATAGTGTCAGGTATGATGGGACTACTCATGCACTCAACAACCTCCTCCTTCTGGTACTGGTGGGACAGTGTGCCAGGTTTGAGAGGTTGTTGCTGTCAGGTCTGTAGGACAAGGTGAACTTGAAACTCTCGAAAAGCAAGGACCACCTACCCTCGAGTCTTCTGGCTGTACAGATGTACTCTAGGTTTCTGTGGTCCGCCCACACAAGGAAAGGATGTACAGCCCCATCCAGCAAATGACGCCACTCTTTGAGAGCCATTTTAAATGCCAGTAGCTCTCTGTTCCCTAAATTATATCAGACGCTGTCTGTGACAAGACTGCACCTTCTCCAGTGTCAGATGCATCTACCACCACAATGAAATGTTTGCAGGTGTCAGGTTGAACCAGAACAGGAGCCATTGAAAAGTGTATTTTATGTTTGGTAAATGCTGCGGTAAAAGATGTACATTTTTAAAAGACAGTCTATGTAGAGGTGCAGCCACGCCCCTGAAGCCCCTGATGAAATGCCAGTAGAAGTTGGCAAGGCCCAGGATGCACTGGAGATGTTTTCTCCTGGTAGGAACAGGCCAATCCAAAACTGCTCGAACCTTGGAGTCATTCATCTGAACAGCATGTGGAGAGATCACGTGCCCGAGAAACCGTGTTTCAGCAGAGTGGAACTCGCACTTTGCAGCTTTACAATAACGCTGGTTCTCCAACAGGCGCATTAAGACAGCTCTGACGTGCTGCACAAGTGTGACAAAATCTAGTGATGAAATCAGAATATCAGATAGATAAATATGAATCTATTGATCATGTCCTTCAGTATGTTGTTGATCAGGCTCTGAAAAACAGCAGTCTTCCACTTATCTCCCTCTCAGATGCATACCGAGTGGTAGGGGCTTCGAAGGTCCAGCTTGGAAAATTTTGAACACTTCTTAGCAAATTGAAAGCTGTAGGCATAGGTGGTGGGCAGGACCTGCCCTGAGCTGCGTGGCACTCTAGGCGAAAAGAGATCGTGCCGCTCCCCTCCCTCCATAGCCCCTCTCCCTCTTCTAATGATTACTTTTTTATCTTTACATGAAATGAACGGTGTCAAACTGTTTAAAATGTAATGTAATTTAAAAAAAGGGATTTATAGTTATTTGACATTTGGCACTCTCCAGCAGATGGCGCCATATGTCCCCTATGCCCAGGGATGCTGTTTAAACCTCTGTAGTCAGTGTAGGGGCCACCACATTTACTGACAAGGAAAAAACCTGCTTCTGTTGGAGAAGAAGAAGGGCGGATAATGCCAGTCTGTAGACTCTCTTGCATAGAGACAGAGGATATATACAGTGTGTCCTCTAGCTGGTTGTGTCCCTTGAAGAAAGTCAATGGCACAGTCATACAAGCGGTGAAAGGCAATTTCACATTTAGATTTGTATCAAGAATAAATAAAGGAGTAGAATAGAAATAAGGTATTCTGTCTTTTCTGTTGCCCTTTTCTGCCATGATTCACTTTGTAATTAGTAGTTTAGCTAACTAATTTATAACTAGTTTAACTAATAGTTTAGCATTTTGTGTTGTTGAATGCATATCATGTTGTTGGGGTGCTTTCAACAACGTAAAAAATAATAATTTAAACAGCATCATTAGATTTTTCTTCCCAAGAGTATTTGTATTTTGAGGTAAATTAGTCAATTGAGTCCTGTCACCACTAAGTAAAGTAAGCACTTAACTTTTTATCCTCTCAGTTTGTTTAAGCTCTTGTATAAGCATGTGTTTGTTTGTTGTAGAAATGTTTGCATCTAATTTATATATTACAATAAAGGGTTTTTAACAGTTGAGAACAAAATTCATTAAACATTTTCTTAATTGCCACACCTTTTCTTTACCAGCTCTTAGTTGTGAAAAGGTAAATAAACCGTCAGTGCAAAAACTTACCATCATGATAATGATACATCCATAATAGCCAAATAATTTCTTTAACGCCCACAGGAAGTTTTGCAAGTAGAGACAGAGTTAAAGTCCCGTGCTTCAGCATACTACAGCCTGAAAGCAAACCTTGAACACAAGCTCAAGTGAGGATTATAAGATATAAGAAATATTAAAGAAGATATTTCTCTGCAACTCAGATTTAATGTTTTATCTTTTTGTTTTCCTTTTTTTAGTGAGAAACTACAAACTCATAGTCTTAATGGAATTGTGAGGAAAGAGGATTTTGTGGTCTCAGAGTACCTCACCACTCTGCTGGTAGTGGTGAGCAGGTCAGTCCCAATTTGTTTTTGTCTGTGTGCGAATATTTTTAATAATGCATTACCATCCTGTTTAAGCATGTTGTTTTTACAGAGAGAGGTACCTGCAGTGGGAGAGGAGTTATGAATCCTTGTCACAGTTTGTTGTTCCTCGGTCAAGCAGGTGAGCTGAGAGAACTGATTTCATTTATTTTAGAAGTTGCATTAGTAACGGTTTATGTGTAAATGACTTTTTGTTTTGTTTTTTACCCAAAAGCAATTCCCATAAACTGTCCATATTCTCAGTTTGAAATTACTTTCCTCCTGTATTTTCATTTTAACTTTTGTTGCTGGCTGTTTGCTTTGACTTTGAGTGATGTCTTTGTTTGAACATTAGGAAACTGTTTGAGGATGGAGAAGGGGGAGTCTTCTCAGTAACACTCTTTAAAAGAGTTGTGTATGAATTCAAAGCCAAAGCTCAGGAGAGCAAGTAAGTAAAAACTTTCTTATTACATCTTGTTAAAGTCAAAACTGTGCTGTGCTGTGCTTGAAATTTTCCTTAATCTAGCCTGTGATCCACCCAGGTTCATTGTACGTGAGTATTGCTTTGATCAGGAGGAGATGAAACAGCAGGAAATCATGGAGCATACTATCCTCAAGAAAGAGCAATACGTAAGTTAGTTAGATTTGACTATTTTGTGTGCCTTCAAATCATTTGTAACAATTTAGTTAAATTCTTGAATTGTTTTCTGCACAGGGAATCTTTGTCCACTGGCTGATGGTGAATTTCAGTCAGCTGTTCATTGCTTGGATTCATTTGAAAGCAATAAGAGTGTTTGTGGAATCAGTCCTAAGGTCTGATTGGAATTTATGTGTTGGTCATAAAGTATGTGACTGATTTTATTTTGATTGTTTAAATTTTATTAATGATGAAATCTCCTGGCAGGTATGGGTTGCCCGTCAATTATCAGGCCCTTCTGCTGCAAACTGACAAGAAGGACTCAGAGAAGCTGAGAGAAACTCTCTCCTCACTTTTTATGCATCTGGACCCAACTGCCAGTCTAAAATATGTAAGAGTCATTTACCTTTTCCTTTTGTAGATTATTTTTCGTGCAAGGCAGAAAACAACTAGTGCTGTTAATCGATTAAAAAATGAATCAGACTAATCACACTTTTGGGTTGTGATTAATCACAATGTTTTATATGACAATATGCAGCTTTTAAATAAAAACGGGCCAGAGAGGAAATGTTCCCTTCGCTTTTAGTGTCTGAAATTTTTTAATTTAAAATGTTAATGCTGATATCCCAAAAATGTAATTTGGGAGCACAAAACACACCAACAGTAAGATAAGCAAAACTCTGAAGACTTTTATGTCTGCAGCATTACTCCAAGAAAACAAAGACAAAGAAGATATACAGCCATAAGAAACAAACAATGAGTTTCTGCAATTCTGAACACTCGATTCCGATTGGCTGGTGGGTGTTCATGTGCATCTAAAAAGTAGTTCCGGTCACATAGCCCAAATGTTGTACATCACTGCGCAAGCTTTTTTAAAACAAACTTTTTTCTGTATCTTCTGGACAAAAACAAGCGGTAAGACTTTCTCAAATGGACTGGATTGGAAAATGGTTCATTTCAAGCAATCAAAGCGAGAATAATGCATAAATATATCAATATAAAAATATGAAATATAGGATATTTAGGCATGAAATTCAATGGAAAATATTCATATGTTCACCAAGTAATTAATGAAGCACTAATTGACTTTAAGCAATAATGACTATTTTTAACTGAATTAAATATGACTTATCCCTCAAGGAAATGTTTATTGTTTTCCAAAAACATTTTGGATCATTCAGAATATCTGTTCTTATTGACAAGTAATACTACGTCTTAGCTTTTTTTTTTCCTAAAGAGGAACGTTTTTTCCTTTACCTTCAATTATATTTAACACCCGATGACCTTGCTTTTGCATATGTTTTGTTACATTCATCCAGAATAGATGAAAGTTTGGAAGAAAACCAATGATTGTCCCACCCTTTTATTCAACATTTTCAAAGTGAAGCATGTTAATTTTTTGGTAAAAATACCGCCATGATAATTCAACATCTGCAATTAAAGTACAAGTACAAAACACAAATGTTATCATCCAATCAGCAACGTCCCACAGTATCTGTACATTTTCCGGTTTCTCATTTCTTTTCGGGAAATTACCTTTGTTTCTGAACTTTTTTTTGGTTTTGTTTTTTACGTTTTGGTTTCTGGACTTTTATTTTGTTTTCCAAAAATGTAATGCTGTTGTTTATTATTTCTTTTGATTTTTTAATTATCGATGTGATCTTTAAAATGTTTTTGCATTGATGGTTTAGTTTTATTTTATGCCGTTTTAGTTTTATGCAGTTTGCCATTTAATAGAAATTAAAAATGTTATCAGATTCAGTGCTGAAAACAAGAAGTAATCTATTCTGAGGTAGACAAAGTGAGCATGAGAACAATGTGTGTTTAATTTGTGCTTTTGGGGTACATATCCCTCCAGATGTATTTTATACCTGGCTCAGTAGTCAAGAAATGTACCTTGTAAAGTAATCAAGTTTCATGTGGCTGTCTTGTATCTAGATTAGTCTTCAACCTGATGTTGAAATCCCTCTTGGAATTTATTATAAAATTAAATGTTTGCTTGAAAAGTAATTAATTTGCTTCAAGCCATGTTATTTCCAAACCCTCTATCTTCTTGGCTTTCCCCTTGATACATCTGCACCTTTCATCTCTTAATTGTAATAAATGCTCAAAGTTGAGTTCATTCAATATTTGTAATGCACCCCCTCCATTGTGGCTTAGTTTATGAGAGAATGTGACTACATGTTTGTAACCTTGCCTTTACTTAATTTTCTGAAGAAAAGCTTCCTTTTTTCTTTTTTTCAACCTTTTCAATTTCTTGCTTCTCTCAAAGAGATTTCAAACCCAAAATAGATTCAACTAAACAATTTCAATTTGCTCACACTTCATGCTACTTTCAGCTTAATGGGTTTTTATTGTTCTTCACGTGTTGATTTAATTAGTGTTTTTTGGAATTAAGGAAGAAAAAAAAAGGGATTTTGCTATGATTTAACTCACAGAAAATATTAATTTGTTTTTTCTACTCACAGTTTTCTATGCTGTTTGCTATACAGGTGAGTTGTGACATCCCAGGAATCTATCAGCAGGAGTATTCTTCATACATCTGCTTCTCCATCAACACCAACATGCTGTAGACCTCTTCCTTTATTTTTAATTCACAAATTGTTGGACACAAAGAGACAAATGCTACCAAAAATCCAGCACATCACAAGCATTACAGTTCTTTAATTCTTGGTATTTTCAAGACTTAATTTGATGCGGAAGGAGTCTTTTTAGAAAAAATGTGAGAATCTCCACCTCTGTAGAGGAATCCATTTAATTAAGTAAAACATAATGTTGTATGTAAAATATAATTTTTTGGGACCTTTTTGATTGTATGCTGTTGATTGTCAAATAAATGAATCAGCTTCTAATTGTATGTTTTTTTTCAATGATCATAATGCCATTTTATGAATAAACACAAGCCAAATAATTTTAAAGTGCCTTATGAACAGTTAAACATGATTATTTAACAACAATAAATATTCAAATATTTAAACAAAAAATGTACTCAAAAATAATGGAAAATAAAACAAGGAACTCTGCATCACACACCAAATCAGATTAGAATTTTATTTCCTATTTTTTTATGTTCTCATTTGGTGTTGAGGGGATTCATTGTGTTAAAAAATAGTAAGCTTTGTAAACAGGTCAGATTTATTCTGCGTAAATAAAAACGTTGATAAAAAACTAGAAATAAATGTATATTCTGGAAGTCAAAACACCCTGGAGGTTTGAATGGAATCTTTGAATATATAATATATATATATATACAATATATACAACAATGTATAAAGTCATCTGTAAACACGTTAAAAATGTTGATCTTCCCAAACTTGGAACGTCATTAGTTGAACTTCATTACCCAGCGTGCTTAGCAGTCATCTTTGTATTTGATTGGCTGTTGTGTCCTCGCCCCATCCAGAGCGCTCTAAGGGGCGGTTGGTTGTTTCTGCGTCAGAGCTCCTGACGGGAAGAACAGGAGTTTGCAACTATGGCTAACTGCGTTAACAGGGGCTTCGGTTTGCTAAACAAACGTTGTAGTTTGCGACAGTTCAGAGAACTCTTCGGTCAGAGCGCAAACGGCGGCGTAATGCGGATGTATTCCAGCGCTAACTGTAAGAAAAATAAACTTGAACTACAAGGGCAAACTTTAACTGCTCCGAACTTTTCGGCTTATCTTAAATCCACACATAGCAATGCGACCAAAGCCAATGTACAGGGAGTTAGACCTGGACTGGAGGTACGTGCTGATAACACTGCATGCATGCTAGCTATTGCTAACTCGTAAAGAATTGGTTAAAGGTGAAGGTCTCACGGACCGACACAGTTTGGGCTCTGGGGCTTTAACATTAACCAGCATGGCAGTGATCACCACAGTCCTGCCCTTAAGTCAGAGGACTGAGCTTTCTTTGGTTTATGCCACTATCCTGTAACAGTTATCTGTTATTAGCATAATACTCAAAAATGATCAAAATCCAGACAAGGATTATGTAAATTATTCAGAAAAATGTGGGTAAAATGTTCACTGCAATGGTACAGCTATCTAATTTCATGTCACTTAACAGTAGTTTGAAGCTCTATTGATCATTTATTGATAATTAAAAAAAAAAAGAAAACAAAACTAGTTTATGATCGTAATACAACATGCTTTTTAGCATCGTTTTTATTGCTTCAAAGTTATGATTTAAATTCAATAAATGACATTATGTCCTCAAACCTTTAGCAAAACGTGTTGCTGCTCCGCCTGATTGTCACATGCTTTTCTGTCCCATCTGTTCCACACTGTCTTCTCTGTTCATTCACAGGAGAGAATGAGAAATGATGACATTCTGCCCTTTTCAGCATTTTTGACTGACAGCTTTGGTCGCAGGCATAGCTACCTGCGCATTTCCATAACTGAGAAATGCAATCTTCGTTGTAAGTGACTAAACACTGATCAGTGTGAATACAGTTCTATTGTTATCTTAATGTCATCTTATCGGATGAATACATTGTTTTCAAATAAAGACTCTCTCCAAAGAAAATCATGTTTTTAACATGTTCTTGTAGCATTTTTCTTTTTCATGATAGAAGACACATACACACATATATATTCTTGATTCCAAACATGATGAATCACGAGTAAATAAAAACCTATCGTTTGGAAAAAGTTCTCTTTTGTGAAGCTGCAACTGAACCAGGTGGGCCAAAGTCTTCCTGCTCCACTCCAATTCTGATGCATCCACTTACAAATGGATACATTAACCTTTTCAATTTCCTGGTCTGAGCTGGCATCCGAATGGCTGGATAGCTTCGATATTGCACGCCATTTTTGTTGATCTGGTAATGTTAGCTTGGGGTTATGAGGGGGCCGTAATCTAGCAGGAGAGAAAAAATAATCCATAAAGCAAAGTAGCTTGATTTTATGCACCTGTGGCCAGGACAAGTGATTAGGACACCTGATTCTGATCATTTGGATGGGTGAGCAAAGACTTTTGGTAATATAGTGTATTTTTATCTATTGTAAAATCATTTCCAGTGATCTTTTCATTGTGATTTCGTAGTTTTTAGCCAAATAAAAAAGCCTGTTTCATTTCCTAAGACATATTTTCTGCAGAGCAGCAGGAGCTCATCAGAAATGTACCTTTGCGTTGTGGGCAGGATTGTTGGCGCGGGGGTAAGGCTCAGCTGATATCCCATCATTCTTTTGTTTACACTCATTCCAGCTAGCTCACTGTCCCTCACAACCCCAAGTTAACATTAACGACGCAAACAATATTGGAGCTATCCAGCCATACAGTTTTGAGCTCAGACGACAAAAACAAAGACGTACATAAATCTATTTGTCTGCAAGTGGATGTATCACAATGCAGTGGAGCAGTGAGACTTTGGCCCACCTTTTTTTTTTTTTTGATGTGTCTCAAAAGAAAGCTTTTTCCTACAGCATATTTTAATGTGCTCCTGATTCATCCTGATTTTATAAAAGAAATACCCATAAATACAGTTTTAATCTTCAATTCTTTTATATATATCCTCCATCATGAAAAAAGTGCTACAAGAACATGTTTAGAAACACCAAAAACACAATTTTTATAAGAGTAGGTCAATAAATTCAGCGGAGAGACTGTCTATTATTACATTGTTACTCTTAGTTATTCTTGTTGATTGTTTTGCATTTCCATTTTTCCCTCAAACTTAAATTTTTTAAATTAAAATTAAGATAATTAAAATGTTTGTTTTATTGCAAAAGAGAGTTTTTTCTTTATATAAAGTTAATATTTATGTAGTTTTACTCAACATAATTCTGATAAATATTTAAATTTCTATACCTCAATCCTAGTATGCTAGTGAAGTTATACCAATGAAATGATGTTTTTTTTAAATATAATAAAGAGAGATAATTGAATGTGTAATTTTTAATGACATTTTGTATTTAAGATATTTGTTGTTTTCGGACAGCTGAGAAAGGAAAAAAATATTTTATGCTAATTTAAAATTAGAGTTACTTTGCTGAGTAACTAATTACTTTTAAGATGCAGTAGCTGTGTTACTAACTCAATTACTTTTTGGGCGATGTAACTTTTAACTATAACAAATTACTTTTTGTAATCACAACACTACTGACTAGTAACTAACTCACATTGAGAAATTGAAAAGTTATCTAACACACCACAAAGCAAGAAAGAAGGAGGTAGTTCAAACATTTACTTTAAAAATGTATGCAAATTTTGATTGCATTTATCTAAAACTCATTGTACACAATTTCAGGTGTGAGGAATTTATATTTTACTCCAAATTCTATATAAATATATAACTGTTTAGCACATATATTTGATTTAATTTTATTTTTATTCATTTATAGAGCACCGTCCACCACCATTTAAAGAAGTCCAACGTGCTGTACACAAGTCTCCCTCTGAGATGTGTGACTATTAACTACTCAAATGGGGCAAGAGAGAGGAGATCAAGATCATGATCCTAATGATTATCAGGGGGAAACACAATTACTTCAGTCTTGCTTTCAACAAAATCAAGAAAGTTAGTAGACATCCATCCATCCATCTTATCTATTTTTTTTTATCTATATGCTGACAATTGTCAGCATATAGATAAAAATTCACCACATGTTTTTGGAGAAGCGTTCCCAGTGGCTACAAATGTATAGAAAACAGCAATGGGTCCAGACCCGACCCCTGAGGAACCCCCTACCTCAAGGGGTAGCACTTGGATGAGTAAAGGCCCATACTGACAAGGGAAGACTTGTCTGCGAAATAAGAAAGCATCCACTGTGTGTGTGTTTGTTTACTGCATTCAATATTTTAAATTCTTCTTTGCAATATTTTGTTTTTCATAGTCTTTTTCTGTGATTTGCTTGTTAGGTCAATACTGCATGCCAGAAAAGGGGGTCAAGCTCACACCACGGGCCCAGTTGCTTTCCACTTCTGAGGTGGTAACCATAGCTCGTCTCTTTGTTCAAGAGGGGGTGGACAAAATTCGCCTCACTGGAGGGGAGCCTCTAATCAGACCTGATCTACTGGATATCATCAGTAAGCACAGAATACATATTAACTTAATACAAGCTAATAGTTAAGTTTGATTTAAATAGATTTAATAATTAGAATTAGGTTTCCAAGTACTTCTTTATTCAAATTGCTGTGAATTAGGAGCAGACAAAAAAATAATGCTGCTTGAAAAAGCTTTTAGCAGTGACTTAGGTGCTACTACGGCATGCCACAAGCTGCCTGGAGTCTGTTTCATCCTACAACAGGACAATGACCCAAAGTCCACCTCCAAATTGTGCAAGAACTATTTAAAGAAGAAGCAGGCAGCTAGTATTCTGCTAAATTTTACTAAAGTATTCGCTCACCAATACAAATGATCAGAATCAGGTGTCCTAATCATTTGGCCTGCACAAGTTTGTGAAACATTTGTGAAAGAATGTTTGGGAACAGCAGCAACTCAGCCATGAAGTGGTAACGGTAAACGGATGGAGAGAGGTCAGCAGACGCTGAAGCTCATACTGCAAAGAGGTCGCTGACTTCCTGGACAGTCAACTGCTGCAGAGCTCCAAACTTCATGAGACCTTCAGATTAGCCCAAGTACAGTACGCAGAGAGCTTCATTGAATGGGTTTCCATGGCCGAGCAGCTGCATCCAAACCACACATCGCCAAGTGCAAAGCGTGGGATGCAGCGGTGTAAAACACGCCGCCACTGGACTCTAGAGCAGTGGAGACGCCTTCCTTGGAGTGATGAATCACTCAAATGACCCCACGGACAATGAATACTTATCAAAGTTAACCTCTAAAAGAAACTTAAGTCCTGTCTCTGCTGGGAGGAAACAGTATTTGGGAATCTATTCATACCAGGAGCCAGCTCAGCCACAGGAACATTGTCAGAGTGCCCACCCAGACCGGAACAACACAACCACAACCATGAGGATGCAATGACCCCAGCTGCCCCAGACAAGCGAGAACCACAGCAACAACCACTGACCGAGCCAGCAGGCCCTGGCACAAAAGATCCCCACAGGAACACAGGGGGTAAAATCATCCCCTCCCCTTTGCATTGGAGCAAAAAAAGGAAAAGCATTGTGGAAAGAGGGAGACAGAGATTTAAAAACCACATCATAGCAAAGCAGTGCAAGCCGTGTCCGCGCTGTTGCCACGCAACTATGGCGGTCTCATTAGCAATACCGTTAAGGCTGAAACTTATTGGACTGGTAGAAATGTATGACATGGCACCGGTACCAAAAAATACCGGTTTCAAAAAACCTTTACCGTTTTGTTTCCAAAAACTAGCTTCAGTAGGAAGACCACCTGAGATTTCCTGATCAAAGTGTCAAAGATGGAGTTACCCTGTGTGACACAAATACCAAACCTTTTTTCTGGTCTTATTTGCTCTTCTTTTGTTTTTTGTTTTTTTTTTTGTTTTTTTTAACTCTTTTTGCAGTTGAACTAAAGAAACTGAATGGCCTTAAAACGATTGCAGTAACAACTAATGGAATTAATTTGGCTAAACTTCTGCCAAGACTGAAAGAAGCTGGTCTGGACCTTATAAACATCAGCCTGGACACCCTGGTTCCAGCAAAGTTTGAGTTCATCGTCAGACGCAAAGGTATGGCATACTAATTCACTTGGATTAGAGGTCTAAACACTAATAGACTCCTTAAAACCCATACTTGACACAAAGTAATCCTTTGGTATTTTGTTACAATTTATTTTGTATTTTTCCTGGACATAATTGTCTTTGCATCTTTATAAAAACAGTCTTTAAAAACAGTTTTCTGTTCCTCTTCAACACAACAAAAGCTGAACAGTACAAATCGATTAATTTTTGTTTTGCAATTAAGTTGTGACTTCAAACTCATTCATCTAATTATTCTATTTTTAATTGGGCATAATAATTTCGGTGAAAAGCATCATTCTGAGGAAGCTTTATTTAAATGTGTGACTTTGGTGCAATAAAAGATAAAAATACAACTAAAGAAGTGGCTTTATGAAGTGGTCCTTTTATAACAGACTTAACCTTTACTTTTACATCACCAAGCGGGATTTTCTTCCAATCATGAGCAATTAAAAAAAAAATCTGGTCCAAAGCAGTGGGAACACTTTTCTGAATGGAAAAAAATACTGAGCACATTAAACTATTAACATATCTTCTTCCACGGTTTACCGTCCCATGTGATCAGCTTTCCACGTACCCCATTAATTTGTGGTAACTAACGTCTGGTTGGGCTCGATCAATTACATAAAAGCTGTGGCATTGTTTTGGGTTCTGTTAAGGAACTACAAAATCACACGTTGACAATGTCACAGCAGCAACATGGCACATGCCACGTACAGGGACACCAAGACCTGCACTGGGAGCAATGTAAGACGCATTTTCAGATGAGTTCAAAGAAAACCTTCATGCAAGTAAACAGTTGTTTTTTTGTATGTGAGAACGTAACAATAGTTGTAGATTAAAAATGAAATTAATGTGATAAAAAAAAACAATGCCCAAATTTGTCTGTAATAAATTAATTGCAATTAACACAATATTTTGACACCCCTAGTTTGTATTATTGATAGCCTGCCATGTTACAGAAACTGTAAGGCCCTCCTAAAGCAAGCCTGGGCTGCAGGTGACAGCAGGGCAGAGCTCTGGGCGGTTTAGATTTGCACATATGGACTGACATAGGTAACTGGCTATGACATTCTTTGCTAAAACATGGTAAAAGTTTCGCCTAAAAGTAGTCTTAGCCTTAAATACACTTATTTAAGATCTAAAATCTTGAGGGAAGCATCAGATTAATTTTGTTGGGTTTGGGAGTTATTGTAGGACATGAAGACAGATGAGGAGCTTGACCTTTAGAGGTTGTTTCTTAATTCTCTTACTGCTGCAAGAGTATTAGAGTCTAGAGGTTTGTCCATTAGACGCAAATTTGGGGTGAAAGCAAGAACCAAAGTCCACTGTCTTTGTGAAATTTGTATTATGCCTTAAGAAAAAAAAAACATGCCTAAAATTGAACCCAGGTTAAGAGAAATGGTAATCTCTTCCTTTTTTTTTTTTTTTTTTTGCTCAGGATTCCAAAAAGTGATGGAAGGCATTGACAAAGCCATTGAACTGGGCTATGCTCCTGTTAAGGTGGGTTGCTTTTAAACATGATTTTAAAATACATTTTTATAGAAAAGCCTCTTTTTAATTCATCATTCATCTTCTCAACCTTTAAGAGGTCCTCTTTAGCCTTTTCTTTGGTTGTAGTTGTAAAAATTCATTGTTATTCAAAGTTTGACTTACTCTAAAAGTCTTACTGGTAATATGGTAATTATATATATATATATGTGTAGAACTGCATTACTAAAGGAGTTAGAAGTTAAGTGTAACGGAGTAATCTAAATAGTTACTCTTAGAATGCTGTTATAGTCACCTTGTACTAATTATGGAATGTTACTTCAGTTTATAGATTTAGTTTAATCAGCAGCACCCCCCCCCCACCCCCACCCCCACAGATCTTCACAGCAAGACTGTCTGTCTTCTGTGCACGTGAGTGAGTGTGTGTGTGTGTGTGCGTGGGGGTGTCCAATTCGAGATCCTGATTGGCTAGGGAGTTAAGTGGGCACGTGGGAGGCATGCACGCCAGGATGAAGTCAACAGGAAGTGTCATCGACAAAGGTGGAAGTATTGCAATACTGTTTTACTTTAATTGAAACCAAATGGAAAAATGTGTACGTCAGATTCATGTTGTGTCCTGGCACAAACACTTAGCCAACGTCTCTGAGACTTCTTTGTTTATGTGTGTATCTGACTTATTTCTGTGAAACGTTTTAATTACATTCCCAAAATTGCACACTCACACTTAGGAGTGTATTCAGACTGGACACATTTAGTTCACTTCAAATAAACCAGAGCTTGATTACCTCAATAATCCGAAACAAATTTTCAGTCTGAACACACCCTTAGATTGTTTCAGTTAAACAAGTGAAGTTAAGACAGATGCTGGATAAATAAACTGAGTGTTCCTGAGGCACAGGCAGTGGCTCATGAACAGCAAAAAATGAACCAAAAAAATCTTCTTTATGAGTTGCAGAGAGTTTTGGAAGAAAAAGTTTTTTTCTAATCACAAACTGTTTTCTTTACAGCTAAATAGAACAATTTTTATTTTTTCTATGTGCTGTTTCTGCAGATTAACTGTGTTGTCATGCGAGGTCTCAACGAAGATGAGCTGCTAGATTTTGTCAGACTAACGGAGAAAAAGCCGCTGGAAGTGCGATTTATTGAGTACATGCCGTTTGATGGTGAGTGCTTCCGTTCCAAAATTCTGTTTAGATCTTCTTCTTTAAGCTGCTCCCTTAAGGGTTTGTCAGAATGAATTTTCTACCTGTCTATCCTATGCATCCTGCTCACTCACACCAACATCCCTCTTGCATCATAGGTGGGATGGGGTTTCAGAGACAGATCATTAGTAAGGCTGATCAAATCAAATGTTCATAGGAATTCTGCAACATTTACAAGCATCAGATTTGGCATGGTAATTCTCTTTAAGATACCGGTCACATCTGACTGATTGGCTCCTTGGTAATCCAAAAGGGCAACCTTTTTTCAAGATGGCCACCAGAATGACCATTCAAAGCCAAGCATTCCATAGAAAAGCATCTATTTGGTTGATTTGAGGGGTCTTGATGTCTAGTTCTATGTTTTTTGGCATGCTTAACTTATGTTTCTAGTTTTAGCAGCCTAAACTACATATAAGTGCATTTTTTTTACTAATTAGTTAACATTTTCCTGAATTTTGGCTGCTACTTTTTTGTAATAGCTACTGAGCAAAGTCATTTGAAAGCATTTTGACAGAAATTGCTGTTTGTGTTCAGGGTGTAGTAGCAGAGGTAGTATCTTTGTTTTGGCAGTCAGTCAGATCCTCTGGATGGACTCTTGCACTGCTCCTCACTAGTTGCCAACTCTCTGCTGTGGCGCCAAGAAGTGGTGAATAGGAAGGGGGACAGTATAGTTTTCTGGGGGGCCCCAATGTTACTGATCAGACAGACTCACAATATCATTTGCATAATAATTTAGAACGCGCTGTATTTATGTGGAAATAAATCTGCTTATTCTGTTTCTCTTTACATCCAGAATATTCTTATAAAAATGTCTCATTCAGGATTACTCCTTTGTTTCTCTTTCTATCCACACCTTGACAAAACATCTCCTAAACTATAAGCCTTGTTCTCTTACCTGGTCTCTTGAACACACAAAATCCCCCCCCTTCATCTTTCCTTCATGTTGGCCAACTCTAGTTAGTTAGAAGATCTGGTTTAAACATGTATTATTGGGCAAAGACGGAAAGGTGGGCGTGTCTCCAGGAAAATGATCGACATGAAAGCGAAGAGGATTTTTGATATGGAGATCGATGATGCTTCAAAGAAAAAAGAAACTTTCACAGCCAGTGCTGATCAGAACAGAAAACAATGCTCTCATCATTTCAATCAATCCTGAAATGTTCATCTGGTGGTGTTGTCTGCATTTCCTGACCAAATATCACAAAATGAGCCATGAATTAACCATCACCATTCTGTGTGTGATGGAATAAATGCCCAACTAACCGCCTGGGCTATTATTAGAAGATATACTGTATTTCAAAACATGAACACCCATAATGCTGCTTCTTTCCTCTATAGGTAACAAGTGGAACTTCAAGAAGATGGTAAGTTACCAGGAGATGCTGGATCACATAAAGCAGCAGTGGCCCAACCTGGAAATGCTTCAAACTGAATGCACAAATACTGCCAAGGTGCTTAATGACCATTCACTCTTAAATACACTGAGACAAAAACATCCAAGTCTGATACATTAAAAATTGTATGATTTTCTCATATTTGTAAATTTTGTTTAATTATTGATGGACCCTAACTTCAAAAGAAATTGCCATTAGATTCCTTTGTTTTGTAACAGATGTTTAAAGTACCAGGCTTTGAAGGTCATTTGGGCTTCATCACCTCTATGTCGGACCATTTTTGCGGCTCCTGCAATCGTTTACGGATCACTGCAGATGGAAACCTGAAGGTAAAGCTCACACACGGGTATGTTTTGTGCACATTTTTGGCTTGCTGCTTTACTTCATTTGCAAAATGGATACTCGTGATTCTAGAAAATGTGTTGCCTGAAACTGATTTATAGTCTGTGTGCAAATTCCAGACTCACCTCCACTGTTCTCTGGCTTCTCAGGTGTGTTTGTTTGGAAACTCTGAAGTGTCTCTCAGAGACATTCTGCGTTCTGGAGCATCAGATGAAGAGTTGCTGCAAGTCATTGGTGCTGCTGTGGGCAGGAAGAAGAAAGAACACGCAGGTAAAATGTTTAGAAACATGAAGTAAGCTACTTATCAAAAGTAAAGAGCTGAACAAATATTATTACATTGAAATTTGATTACAGTTAGCTTTTACTGCCTTTTTTTAAGGGCCTATACCATGCCATTCTTAAGCCCTTCAGAGTAAACTACATCCATATATACAGTGCTCAGCATAAGTGAGTACTGCTTCTTTAAAAAACTAATTTAATCAGTAGCGCACACTTTCCACAAGGATGACTTTTATTGAACACTTGTTTAACTACAAAACATGAAATGAAAGTGAATAATGTAACTTAGAACCATCTTTCCTAAATGTTTGGATCACTTTTGCTGCAGTATTTAGCCCTCACCTTTTTGTGTAAAGAATTGATTTCTCTTCAGTGAGGATCTATTTCTGACAGCATGAAATGGGAAGCGCTTTTCTTTGTTCAGTAATGCTCTTTTATGGTCACCTGTGTCCTGGACACATCGTAAATGAATCATTGGACTTACCTGTGGTGGAATCCCTCTTCGTTAGACTTTTGTAGTCTTAAGTGTGGCTTTTCTCCTGATACTATACTTGGGGTGTACTCATTTCTGCAACATGGGCTTGAATGAATTAGTTGAGAAAATCACTTTTTTGTGAGTGCTAATGAACAAACCTTGTTTGCAATCAACAGCCCACATTTGTGGGAGTATTTTGTAGCAGAATATCTCATAGAAAATGTTGGTTCTGAAAGGACACTGAAGGTTTCCTGAAAAATGTAGTGGGGTGTACTCATTTATGCTGAGCATTGTATATGCATATACATACATATGTCACAAGTAGCAGTGTTAGCTGAGCTTCTGAAACCAGTAGTTCTACCTGCTGTACTGTACCATGGCATGTATCAGTATCTGATTGTATTTGTTACTTTTTTCTCTTCAACTGACAATTTAAAACAAACACATTCTTAGATCGTTTTTTAAGGACTACTGGAATAAGCGTTGCTCTTCTCTTTTTGTCTTTTGTAGGCATGTTTAATATCTCCCAGATGAAGAACCGACCAATGATCCTTATTGGTGGGTAACTCAGCTGTACGTACCGACCTGTTGGACTCAGTCCTGCACTGCTCAACTTTATGCTGTATAAAAGCAAATGCTTCTTTTTCTAATCAGTCTTTGTTTTTTCTATAGTAACGCCCAAAAGGTTGCTACCACTGGCACAGCGGACTGAGAAATCTTCTGTCACTCTTTTCCATTTAAAAAAGGACACATTTCTGTTAGTGTCAGCTCCCCTCTCTCATGCATGCCACTCGGTCAGGAGACAGAACCTCAGTGAAGAGGTTTTTTTGTCCCTTCCAGAATGTACAACTCATGCAGCCCTTGAGTTCTGCTCTTTAACCTCTAAGCGTGGAAGACCGGAGACATTTTTCAGGGAAGAAAAACTCACTGTGACTTACAGTCTCTGTAGTGAGTTATCTAACTCCTCAGAGCTTGGTGTCATTTTCAGCAACTGTTACTCTAAGACTGAACAAGTTGAGACCAATACAAATAAAGTGAACAGCGGTTTTCTCAGGAACGCAGGACTCCCCGTCTCCTGCACAATACTAATGACTTCCAATTTCAATATTACACACTACAGGGTTAGATTGTTGCACAATCAAAGCTTCAAGAGTGGCATCACTAAGCCTATAACAAATGAAACTCTGAACACTCACCATGAGGAGGAAACTCATTTGACACATACAGATGCTCAAGGCCGAGCTTCCATGGTGGATGTCGGAGCAAAAACGCCAACGTGTCGAACAGCCACAGCCTGTGCCACAGTTTTATTGGGTCCGACTGCTTTCCGCTTACTTCAGAACAACCAGCTGGTTAAAGGAGATGCCTTGACTGTGGCACAGCTGGCAGGAATCATGGCTTCAAAGCAGACATCAGCACTTATCCCACTTTGTCACCCTCTACCTTTGGAGCATGTTTCTGTCACGTTTGAGCTTGATGGGCTTCACCATGCTGCTATCATCACAGCAACATGTCAGACAACAAGTAAAACAGGAGTGGAGATGGAGGCGCTGACCTCTGTCTCTGTGGCAGCACTCACTATCTATGACATGTGCAAGGCAGTAACACATAATATTGTCATCACAGATATAAAGCTGGTTAGCAAAACAGGAGGGAAGATGGATTTCCATCAAAGAATTCAAGGAACCTTAAGCTAATGTTTCTCTGTAACCAAATCTGTATTTTTTCTACAAATACAAAGATTAACTTTAAATCTAATTAAAGAAATACAGTTTTGGATGTAATTACTGGTCATCTCAATCTGTTGTTTTCTACTAGCAGATTACAAAATTCCCTTTTGTTATTTCAAAATGAGCAGTCTGCCTTTAGAGTAGTCAGCAGTGTAGGGTCTTTCTATTAAGCATTTCAGTAACAGATTGTGTTTTGCTGTTATTTGGACGAGTTTTAAAAGTTCTGTTAAAAGATTTCTTTTGGCTTCAACAAACACAATTCTTCAGAAGTGCGTTAAGAATGTGTTGAGAATTTGCTAAAGAACCCTTAAGTAACGCATTGTTGTACATTTTGACGTTTTCTCTTAATGTCTCTTAGTTACTTATTATTTGTCCCCTTCTTTTTCCCTCTGTACCTTTTTTTCTACCCATGTTCGCCATCTCTCTTTTTTGTCTTGTCCAGAACTTAAGAGTGAATTAATTCAATATAAAGTTTCCAATACAAAAAGTTATTCATCTTTCAGCACATCCCATCAGGGGTTGCCACAGCGAATCAGCTTTCACTGATTGTGTCCTTCCTGACAAAACCCTGTATTGTCAACGCACAGGGAGACCCTGACAGGCAGCAGAGTGGAGGGCATTGCCTCAGGACCCACACTGGGTCAAGCTTTTTGGATCATCAGATACAGAAAGTGTTTTTGCAAATATGTACCTCTTGTGTTGAAGTGTTCTTGGGCAGGACACTAAACACAACTCCTGGTGTGTATAAGTTGGCCCCTATGTGTGTGAATGGGACTCAGCTCTGAATTTTAATTCACTACGTTTTACAACTTTCTTCTTTTTTATTTTTTTTTGCGGGGGGTGAATAATTGAATGAATGAAAAAACTATTTGTGCCTCTTTTGAACATTTGAGTGTGACTGAGACTGACTTTTTGTTCAATTTTTTAATCAATTTTTCTGTCATTTTGAAATATTACAGATGTTCAATTTAATTTCTATAAATATTAGGAAATGAAACCTCAAAAATAAACAGTTTGTTTTTCGCATTTCTTGGTGTTCTTCGATCCTACATTCAGTATGAGTAAAATACTGTTTTTTTTAATTGCATACTTTAATACTTTTACTCAAGTCTTTTTGGGATTAGTGAGTTATAACTTGTAATGGAGTAATTTCTACAGAAAGGTATCTGTACTTTTACTCAAGTATAGTTTTCAGGTACTCTTTATAACTAAGATACTGCAGGACTTCAAGCTCCCAGGTTCTGGTAGAGGCCTCGAGCTTGCAAACGCTCTCTCACCCTGCAAAGGGTGAGAGAGCGTTTTTTTTTTTTTTAATATTTTTGTATTTATATGAATGTTAATATGAAAAGCAGAATTATTGAAAAACTAGAGCCCCCCCGACCCCCTTACCTTGTTCAATGATTGTGTAAATGCTGTCATCCAGAGTCACTGCCTCAGAAGCTGAAATGTATTTATAAAAATCTTCATCAACTTTATAAAAACCTTTCCGATTGTGCAAAGAAGATCTTTGCTGATGGGCATGAGTATCACAAGATGAACAAAACCATCCCAATGGCATTCTATGGCACCTAACTACAGCTCCTGAAGAACAGTGACTGAGCGCCAATAAGCTGTCCAGTTTTTTAACTTGTAAGTGATTCCAGCGCTAATGAGTAGCGTTCTGTCTTTTCCACCAGGTTGATGTTTGAGGATTTGGAGTTTTCCAAATCCGGGTATTGTCAGTTAAAAGCTGCTCAAGTTTTTTCAGAAAGAAATCTAATGACATCAAATAAGAAATGTCAAAAATGAAATAAAACAGCAAGTGTTATTGATGGAGAGTCAGAGTGAAAATAAAGCCCAACTGTGTGTATCTACATGTTTTTTCCCGCTGTCAACAACATGGCCATCAAAAGCTAGTTCAAATTCAAACATGTTCTTCACCCTTCAGGCTCTGACTAATCATACTATTAGCAGTGTAGTGGCAGACACCAATGCACAAGTACTATTTGGTGCATAGATCTAAGATAAGATCAGCTAAAAGTTCAGATTTGAAAATAAAAAAAAAACAAATCGGCCTAAAATAGACATTTAAAGTCTCAAAAGTGATATGCTAGTGGGGCAGCTATTAACCGATTAATCGATTTCTATTCCTATAAACTATAATTCCTATAAACCAATTGTATTATTTTGATGTGGAAAAACAACTTCATGAAACTGAAATGTGAATGGATGTGCCATTCATTTTTGTTTGTTTGTGCACATATTTATTTTACACTTGATTATCTTGAAGAAATACAAGGAATCTGGAAAACTTCACCTGGACTGTTCAGTACCAGGTATTTATCTCTGAGTCACACTGTTGAAGTTTTGGCGTAAATTACCCTCAATCCATTTTAGATCAAGGAATCGGATCAAATCGGATCGTTCAAAATGAACCAAAATTAAAAGTGAATCAAATTGACAACAGCAAAAAGTTATTCTAATCATGAATTGTTACACCCAATGATATACTGTAGCATTTTAGCATAAGAATGGTGCTTCTATTAAAGGTTCTTATTGTTTGAGGGCACAAATGTTACATTCTATTATATTGATATATGATCTGTTAAACATTAAAAAATATTCCCTCCATCGTAGAAACACACGTTTGGTGCATAAAATTATTGACATTGCGCTTAAAACCTGATGTATTGTGTGCTAAAAAAGAAAATTCTTTGACAAGTCTATTAAAAAGGTCATCATTATAATCAAAGCACATTTGAACAATTACTGATTCAAACACATCCTCCAGGCCGCTCTACCAAACTCCAATAAAGAGAATGGAAGGATTTTGCTCTTATTCTGCCATTCAATATGTATTTAAAAAACAAATATTAAAAATAGTGTTTTTCCAGACCAGAATTTTATGAATATTCTTTAAAAAACAAAACAAAAAAAAAACAGGGTGAATAGACGAGAAAAGCGATGAAATTACAAAATCCATAACACCAAGACCACCAATTTTCACTCCGATTTTTAATTTGACTTTGAATGTTGCGTACTTACAAAATATAACATTCTAAATAAAGCAAATAAGAGCATTTTTCCAACTGTACATCTTTTGGTAAAAGATTTTTTTCTCAACAACAAAAATACTGATCTCACAGTTATAAAACCTGACATAATGGGTGCAATACGTCTCTGGCAGTACAAACTGTAATAGTAACAGGTGTGCTCCTTTTGCAAGCAACATTTAAACAGATGATCATCATAACACACAGGCATGCAGATCTGTTTGTGTGAAATGTAACAGAAATGAACGTCTTCTTTGTTATTTTCCCCTCCGTGATTGTCCCCCACATTTTTTTTTCCATTTAGTTTCATATCAGCCATTCCCGTTCTGTTGGACTGTTGTCCTTTAGTTTCCACATCCTCCCGTTTTCAGTGATTCCGCCAAAGGATCTAAGAGCAACAACTTCTCAAAAGTAGCGCTGCATCTGGCAACATTCCATCATAAAAGGACATTTACAAGACACTAATTACTTTCCTGTAACTCCATCCTTACAATCAAAAATGGAGTCACAAGGCTGTTAATAACCACATCCTGTAACAACACAAATAGGAAATAATACTGACAATTTTGCAACTCTTCTCAAGGAATACTTGAATAGCTCTGTATAGCTTTAAAATAATAGAAATAAAGTCTGACATAAATTAAGCAAAGAGATTTGAAGCTACTATAAGCACAAAGTTAAGAAGAAGCAGTCTTCAATTTGAGGTTTAAAGAAGAAACATTTCCTTCATTCCCTGAAGTCATTTGGTTTACAGTGGAATATACTCTGTTCCATCAAACCACGTCTCAAAAGGATGAGATTTGAAGAAGACTCGACCCAAAACTACGATAAATAATCGAAACTAAAGAGTTTTACCCAGAATTTACCATCGAATTTCTCTGACGGGGACAGCAGCTTCAAACTTTAGCTCGAGTTGAACGAGACTCTGGGTAACTTTTTGTACCATAAGATGGCAGCATTTTACAATAACTCTTAGAAAAACAGTTGGAAGAATCGGTTTGTGAGGAATAAGAAAAGGATCAGAGGCACTTAAAGGTGAACATTTACAATGAAATACTCCCAACAAACTGAGATCATTGCTTTAGAAGTGAATGCCTCCTGAGTTCCATCTGCATTTTCATGTTTTTATGTTCAAGTGCTCAAAAGCAGCAGAAAGCTCTCTCTTAATGAGAGGAATGCAGGAAAAGGGTGAACAGGAGGACATTTGTGTTCAAAAACGGTGTTATTGTTGGAGCCAAACTGAACCAGAGTCATTTGTGCAAAGGCTTTTGCTTATTTTAGAGCTTTCAAAGAATGTACCTACAAATACAAAAAGACAAAGTCAAATCTTCTATTTATAAATATTGACACAGTCTGTGCAAACAGAGAAAACATATCGGGACTACTTACTGTAGGCCAGTTCGTAAAACATCTGAACACAATGCAGTGACCTGCTGGTTAAGATTTACTTCACCGTGATTCTAATGGCCTTCTTTTGAAGAAAGTTGATGAAAAAAGCTACAGTGCAAAGAAGAAAATGAAAAAAAGGAAACTTTTTTTTTTTCTCCGTGTAAAAATACCCTTCAACAGCAGTGGGAACACCATGCAACACCCACAACAAAAGCATTGTGTGTACAAAGTCCCAAAATGTTACAAACCACGACATCTTTGCAATTATCTCTTTTTCTCTCTCACACTCACATGCTCACGAATACATACATGATATATACATGAATACATATACAAAGGGATTTCTATATGGTTGTTTTTTTACTTTGGCACTACTCAGTGTCAACGCAAAGCTAAAATGATTTGAACAGTGTAGATGGATTGTAAGGAACAAAATCAGCTGTTTTTTCCTCAAAAGAAGAAATGTGTCTTCTTGAAAACTGCTGTTTGGAATGCTCTTCTTGGAATTGTGATCATGGAAGACCACTGGAATGGTTGCTTAATTTTACAGCAAGAATTCTCTTGTATAGACCAACAAAACCTGCAGCTTATGGACTACTTTGGAGTAACTTTGTAAAATTCCGTTTTGGCGCTGAAACATTTGTTTTAGAGAACCACAACTGGAACTATCTGACAGGAGATGTTTTATTGTCCCTCCTCTGAACTTTCTCGTGACCTTGCAAGAGCTGTAAGGTGAGACAACAAAAGTCCAGAGGCTGTTACAGTGAGTCATTGACATGGAGAACCTTTAACAATGTTTGCAGGATAGTTAACTAAAATGGTGCAATGCAATCACAGTGGTCTGTCCATCCCAACCATCAAGGTTTGACAACGCCTAGCATAAACTGGTGACACTGTTTTACGATCCTGACCGGATGTGGGTGCTCCTTCTTTCCAGACAGCATGGCTGTCCATACATTTGCTACAAGTCCTATCCAGCATTGTGCATACATTCTCTCCAACTTAAGTCAGGGCACTTACTGGAACAGAAACTGGACTGGAGATGCTTCTTCCCACTCCTTTTCCCGACCTACTAGTTTATCTTGGCAATGGCTCGTTCACGACCATCACTCTCCACCAGCTGGTCGACAGAGCGCTTGCGGTTCCGTTTGAATTTGTTTAGCTCTTTATCAAACACTTCGCCTGAGCGCAGTGCAGAGACTAGGTCATCAAATTCCCCGCCAACCTCCTCTGACGCTTCCCCTTTCTTGACCCGTCGCTCCCTCTCCCTCTGTTCCTTGAACTGGAGGAGGAATAAAAGAGAAAAAGTTACTATTTTAGCAAAAAGAACAAGTGTCATGTGTGTTCTTACCGTAGCCTCCATTTGGGTTCTTCTTTTTTCCTCTTCTTTACAACGCTGCATGTTCTCCAGATGCTGCTGAGCTTCACTGAATGACTGCAGGAAAGTGTCAAAGACCCCAAAGAAGTCATCAGGCTGAATCCGGCCCTCTTCCTCCCCAAAGTGCTTCAGAGCTTTTGCAAACTGCAAGGAAGAAATACAAGTTTAATTTTTGGACATACTGTAGCTGATACAAGACAGCAAACTGGGATTAGCAATGATTTGGGAATAAAATATACCGTTGCATTTTTATGCTGGGAGCCAAAACATCCTAAAAACATGAAGATACAGCACACAACTGTATCTTATCTTATCCAGTGTCCTTCAGCTTCAAATGATTCAAAAATATTGCTTGACATTCAAGAGTTCACATTTGACTACTGAAACAAATTAAATAATCATTTCTACATTAAAAAATGGTTTCCTCATCAGCACACGTGCAGCTGTTCCAAAGTAGTTTTGATTTCGTTTTGAGTAGGTTTGAATTGTTCTTTCTGGGAAGACCAGAGAAAATGGGATTACAATCATCTAGTCTGCTAAAAATAGAAGCTTTAAAAACTCCAAGAGTAGAAAACCAGTAGACTGGCAATGTTTTTGAGATGATAAGTCCCGTTTTAGTCATATTTTTAATATGCAGAACACAATTTAGCTCCAAGTCAAACAGAACACCCAGGTTTCTCTTTGTAAGACTTGACCACATAGCCACATCTATGGCTGTGTGTAGCCTGGGCACATGACCAAAGTTTCTGTTGTTTCATAATGGTCAATCTAAAAGACGTTTAGCAGCCCTTCCCTTTCACCTTTAGGATCTTTATTTGGCAAAAATTGAGGTAGAAATATTTATTTTTAAAAACGAGCAAAGAAATATATTTATAAGGATTGGGCAACCCATTTTTTAAAATCTTTCAATTATTTTGCATGAATGTAAAATCCCCAAATTTTATGCAACAACAATGTTTTATTAACTTGCGTTCATAATCATCTAGTGTGATATTCCAACAATAGTGCTGATTAGCTTCCAAACCCTTCAATCCTAAAGGTGGGAGGATTATGAAAACAGTTGCCTTGTCTTTGGCTTCAGCCAGCTGATCCTCCAGCTCAGAGAAGCTGAACCCAGCTACGGTGATGAAGTCACCAATAACGGCCACAAATTTATCCCCACGCTCTTTTGGCCTGCTCTGCTGGTACTGCAACTCCTGAGGGGAAAAAAGAGACCAGAGCTGTGTGTCAGAATAATCCTAATCCGTTCCTCTGACCATGTCACACCAAAACGTCATCAACTTCTTGTTCATCTTTGCGCAATCCAGAAGCATGATAAGGCAAAAAGGCAGAAGAACCAGGTGGAGGGAGCTAACCGCAGCAACTCACCGCTTCTAGAGCTTTCAGTCCTGTTTTGATAGTGTGCACTTCTTTTTCCAACTCTGTCAAACTAAAGACCAAGAATAAAGGGAGCAGCGTTAGGTTGGCATTACGATGTTACATGAGAAATGTATGCTTTCTCCTGCACCCTAGATTGTTACAAATGGCCTCCCTTTAATTCAGTTCAGTGTTATTTCTATAGCCGAAAATCACAACCATAGAGTCTCAATGGGCTTCACGCCGGTATTTATGCAAAGAACATAAAGTCAGTCATAAAAAATATAAACAATGCCTAAAGAAAAGTTAAAGAAGAGTTAGCTTATCTAACTCTACAACTACATGTTTAAATAACAACTACTTTAAATGTGTTCTCATTGGTAATCACTGTCAATACAAATCAAAGTGGTACTGCTCTTCTTAAACTACGTGCAGTGAGCTCGACGCCTTTTCCCACAATTCATACCTCAGATGGAAGAGTGTACTTACTTCACTTTGGCTGCTGTAGGCACATTGCTCAGATCTTGTTGGACGAGTAGTGTGTCTGGGTAGTTTTTTTCAAAGATCATAATCAAGTAATGCAACATGGTGATGTTTCTGTGCAGGTTAGAAGTTCAGACATATAAATGTAGTCACACACAAGTAAAACAGATGGAAATATTTTTGCCTAAATAATGATCAAGCTCAACATTTTAAGAAAAAAATGATATTGGTTTGATTTCAGTCAAACTAGACTGCCTAATTAGATTCTAAGAGTTTTCTGAATGGTCATCTACAAACACACATGCTGCTGGACACTGGAGGACAGAGTAATTTGTTTGTTTGAAGAACTATGTGAAAAAGATGAGCACTACTCACTCAAACCCACCTGTCTATGCTGGACTTGGTATCTGCTATCTTGTTCAGGCTGGACACCCTAAATCCGTAAGCGTTACCCCGCTGTCCCTTGTTCATGAAGTTGCCAAAGGCCAGCACAACCTCAAGGATCTGAGTCAGTCGTGTGCTCCGGACTACTTCCTTGGATGCGTTCAGAATAGCTGGAGGAAATCGAATGCAATGTTATTTAAACTAGTTCAGACTTAAACATCCAACACTTGTTTTCCGCGCTCTCTCAGTCTCCATCAGTATGAGTCTATGGTTAAACAGCTGTTATAAAATAGGTAAAAAAAATGACAAACTGGACCTGTAGAGATTTAGTTATCTGTAGGCTGCTGTTCGCTTATTTCCTCTCTTCTGTTCGGTCCAACAAGAAACGTATATAAACATAATTCACATTTGTAAAGTTTACCATCAAATACAAAAGGGGTTTATACAAATATACACCTCTTGTGTCTGAGATTCACAACCCCCTATTGTAACGACTAACAGTAGTTCTACAACTAAAACCTTAACAAAGATGCAACAATAGAACAACGCGAGAGGAAAAGGAATCTCCCACAACATTTATTGCACATGCACTGCATGACTTGCAGTGAAATATAAAATATTAAAAAAAAGAAGGTTAAAATTTGAAAGTTTGTCCTTGTTATCTTCAAAAATGTCTAATGTAAAGATGTAAATTCAAACTGAAACAGAATGTGTTTGTGTGAGTCTACGATTTACAGAACGACAAACTTTGTTGTGCTTACATTCCACTTTGCGCTTTATTTCAGCGAGACGCTCAGCAAACTTTTTCTTAAAAAATAGAGCCTGAAGCCTCTGCTGGTAGTGGTCAATTCTGTGAAAGACAGATTGGGAGTAAAGAAAGGAAACAGGTAAAAAGAATGAGAAGGAAAGACACCAAGTAAGAAATAACAAAGGGAGTGAAAATACATCCATGACTTTCCTCTTCCCACCTGTTGCCATTTGGGGTCAAAGGCTTGCTGGAGCCAACTCAGCACCCAGGACCGTTTTCCAGGGCCTTTCTTATTTTTGTTGTTGGTTTTTTTTCTCCAAGGCAAAAGCTTTTCATAAAAATGCAGAATTCACACATGTGGATTTAAAACGTGTCCAGAAGTTTAGCAAACAAGGAAGGCAGAATTTTAAGAAAGTTTTGAAATTATTTAAGTGATGTAATTAGGAGATTTCTAAGTATTAAATAACATGTTTTTTTTCCCCATTGGCGTTTGATGATCCTTTTGTGGGAATCTTTTTGGATGCTGTGATGCTTGGAGGAAGCACTGTTTCCCATAAATATCTATAACATCATGCAGCTCGGCTGGTAGATGTTTCGCATGACTCTGTGTAACACTCAATTTACATTTTAACTGCTTAAGCCAAATGATAGAATAAATGGAGACTTGACGTTAAGAATATGCACTCACTGAGCACATTATTAGGTACACCTGTCCAACAACCAGCCAATCACATGGCAGCAAGTCAATGCATTTAGGCATGTAGACGTGATCAATAGGATCCGCTGCAGCTCGAACCGAGCATCAGAATGGCTAAAAAAGGAGATTGAAGTAACTTTAATGTGGTATGGCTGTTGGTGCCAGACAAACTGGTCTGATTATTTCAAAAATTGCTAATCTACTGGGATTTTCACCCACAACCATCTCCAGGGTTTACAGAGAATGGTCAGAAAAAGAGAAAATATCCAGAGAGCTGCAGTTCTGTAGGAGGTAATGCCTTGTTGATCCCAGAGGTCAGAGGAGAATGACCAGACTGGTTCTAGCTGCAAAGGCAACAGTCACTCAAATAACCACTGGTTACAGCCGAGGTCTGCAGAAGAGCATCTCTGAACGCACAACACGTTAAGGCAGATGGACCACAGCAGCAGGAGAACACACTGGGTACCACTCCTGTCAGCTAGGAACAGGAAACTGAGGCTACAATTCCAGCTACAACACAGGCTCACCTAAACGGACATTAAAAGATTGGAAAAATGTTGCCTGCTCTGATGAGTCTCCATTTCTGTTGCAACACTCGGACGGTAGGGTCAGGATTTGGCATCAACAGCTTGAAAGCATGGATCCATCCTGCCTTGGATTATCCTCAAAACATTTGAAAATATTACCTGCTCATTTCAAAAAGGAAGCGGTCAGCCCGGGCCATCCTCTCCAACTCATGCTTGTGCTCTTCCAACAGATCCATGTCACTTCTCTCAGGGACAAACTTTAGCAGCTGCAAAGTTGCAAGCACAACTTTTATTTCAGCTGTTAATGGATCCAAATGTGCATTGATCTCCTCCTACGCAGGTTTCTTATGGGAGTGAGGACACTCAAATGTACCTGCTCCAACATATCTTTTGCCAACTCCTCTCTCTCATCCATCTCCAATATCGCCCTCTTGATTTCTTCATTTGTCATTTTCAACCTGAGAAGAAAGATTATTTAAAAAAAAATCCAACAGAAATGAACTGACCTTCTTGTATTAAATCAGTAAAACTTGTGCTTGGCTTATAAACATTGCTTCTAACATTTTCTGCAACCTAGATTCTGTGTTTTCTTGCCAAGTCGCTTGGCCTTGTTTCTAGCATTATTGATAGTGCTAAACAATGACTATGTTTCTGAAAACATTCTTTGTTTCCATTTTTTTTCACTCTCGCCTAAACTTTTTGTTCATTAAGAAACTATTTTCATAGAATTTCAAATAAAACTTTGAAATATTGAATAATAATCTTGTTTTTTTATGCAAGTCTTATTTTGGAGATTACTGACAATCATTCCAGGTGAGGCTGTCTCTAATTAGAAGTTTTGATGACTGTAAGTTGATCAAAACTGTTTTTTATTTAAATAGGCTCACACAGAGTCCTGAGACGTTTAGAGTATTAAATCCAATAATAAGGCTGTAAAATGATGTTAGAATGCTTGTTCTCTTGATACTGAATGCTTACTTTGAAAGCAGGATGATGCAGTTTTGCGCACGTCTTCCATCGATGACTGACAGTTCTTTGATTTTCCGTGTACTCGTGTATATGTCATCCATGGAACCCGTGTCTTTCTGCATAGATATAAAAAAATAATGACGTTTCCAGCATATACAAATGTGACATTTTAACATGCATTTTGGCACAGTGGTTGGCACTTTCGCCTTACAGAAGTTGCTGCCTGGTTACAGTAAGGAAGTCTGCTCCTTCTGTTTAAGTATCAACTGTTCCAGTTCTTCCAAAGATAAAACCTGGTGTTTGTTTATATTTGTGTATCCTGAGTGTGGTCAATGTATGTGTGTCATGCATGTACAGGATGTAATGAATTTGACCTCCTTTGTTCCGTGCCATCTCTGTAGAACGATGTTGTCTAAAACCAGACTGAAATCGTCCTAAAATATTATTTTTGTTAATAAAATGTTTACTTAAAAATGGCAGGTTTGACACTGGTTGGTAATTGTCTTGATCTGAAGCATCCAAACTGCTCTTCTTCAGAGTGGGTCTCACCATGGCAGTCTTTAAGGACGTGGGGAAGATCTCAGCCTGAAGAGAGCGGTTAACAATGTTCAGGAGCTCCTCCTAACAGGATGAACACACCGACTTCAAAGTGAGGTGGGATAGGATCAAGAGGTTTGTTTTCATTTTGGAAATCACTTTCTGAAGCTTTGTTGCATCAATCAATGCAAAGCTCTCTGGTGTTTTCTCACAGGAATGCAACGGAATAAAGTGTTATTGTTCACTGGGTGATTTTTATCTTATGTGGGCCGCAAACTCCTCACATTTTGTACTGTTGAGAATAGACGATGGACTGGAAGAGATTGGACAGATTAACTGGTCAATGGTTGAGAAAAGAATGTTTGGTTTAGAATAATTGTTCAAATTTTTTTTTTTTTTTAAACTTGTCCTGTCCAACAGCTGAGCAGACAGATTTGAGCTGAAAGCCTCTTGCATTAGACAGATTTTACTCTTACAATCGGGGGTTATAAATCATTGGGAACACAAATTGTATGTTGGTATAAGCCCCTTTTGTAATTTAAACGAAACTTTATTCATATTAATTTTGTTTGTGTTCTTTTTGTTGGACCGGACGGAAAAAGAAAGGGGAAAGGGGGGGGGCGCGGGGCGGTGGATAATAGATTTTAGAGGATGACTAATGGAAAGGGAAAGTAAAGTTGCGAATCTACAGGCAACAAAATGTTGGAGCCTATACCCATTAAAATAGTGAATGTTGGTCTAAAATGGGCGGGGCCTGTCCACACACTCAGCTGCCACAAACATACCTGCCGGCTCCAAGAGTGTTCACAAACTTGTCCACATCCAGTTCACACACACACTTGTGCATGCCAACCAAAATAATTGTTCATTTTAAGGAGTACTCCTGTTTTGTGGGTTTCATAGAGTTGTTGTATTGTATTCATTTTGACAGTTTCCTATTCCTTCGCTGCCCTCTCCTGCTTCATTTTGGTAGTTTTTTCCCTTTTCTTGGATCTGTTATTTGCAGTTCCTGCAGGTCCTGTGGTAGGACGCTGGAGCGCCCAGAGAAAACCCAAGCATGCAGAGGGAGAACATGCAAACTCCGCACAGAAAGGTTCAAACCAGGGCCTTCTCACTGCAAGGCTCAAGTGTTAAGCACTAAATCAGGCAGAAGAGGAATACCCTTGCCAGTGTGTTTCAGTGTCCTGGACCCCAGATTGCTCCTGGTGGTCTAATTAGCAGCTTGCATGGTAGCAGAGCCACTATTAGTATGCAAGTGTCTGTGTGCACAGGTGAATGGTATCCATCAGGATAGAAACCATTTATACATATTCATTTTGCACGATTTACCAAAGTTTTACCCATACATTTTGAGTGAAGAGCACAAAACAGTTTATATTTAACCACAAAATGGCACTAATTGTGCAGGTTTGTGTGACTTCTGCTGAACAAGTGACAGGAGCAAAGCAAATCAGCACCAAACAAATAATGAAGCTGATGTATTGAACTCACCTGTTTGAAGGACTGGTTAGTTAACAGGTCCTGGCCAGGTAGTTGAAGAGTACAGACATAATAAAACAGAATACATGCAAAGATTAGCACTTGAAGCAAGCTGGAGAAAACTAAAGGAACAACTCAAGCAAATTAAATCACTTCAAAAGCAAAAGGCAAAAATGTGTGCATTGGAAAAATCTGTAACACTTTATTATAACTACCTGTTATAGCTAGTTAACAAGTCAAATGTTAAACTGTTAGTAACTGAGTTATAAATTACTTGTTAAATAACAGTTTAAGGGTTTATAAATGGACCTTATAGATATGCTTTTGCTACCATAAGCCTTTGAGCAGGGCAGCTGCCTTTGTTAGTCTGAAGCTAGAGTCTGGGGCTTCTTAGACATTCAACCCACTCCAAAGTGCACAAGGGTTCAGAGAGACTAAAAGAAACCTATCTGAACTAACACAGTTAAAGCTGTCACACACTAGTTAAACCTAAAGAACGTCACGCAGTGATTTCAGATCCAGCCTAAAGAATCCAGACCTGTTGTCTCTGATATGCCGAGAACATCTTCTCTATGTCCTTCAGGTCAAGAATCTTGAAAGCTTTTAGGTCATCAATGTCCTTCCAAATGGTACCATAAATCATATTCTGAAAGAATGATAAACACTCATCCATACATATACAAACTAAAGATAAAGATTAACTATGTATATATAAGTTATATTTACATACAAGTTTAAGCAGTTTAAAGTGTTGTATGTATTTATAAACTTTATGGATGGTTTGAAGAACATTCTTACCTCTCCAAGTTTGGTCCAGTTAAAGGATTTGAGGGGGTGTGAAGGTTGGGGAATGGACTTGGAGCGCAATGTGTTAGAAGAGACAAACGGCAAAGGCATCAGAGGAGGCACGGTTCCAAATATAGGAGGGGCACCAGGTGGTGGAGGGGGTACTCCAGGGGGAGGAGGAGGTGCTCCGGGGGGAGGAGGAGGAGGTGGAGGAGCCGGGCAGTTGAATGGCAGAACTGATTGCATGCTATTCATCATCTGTTGTTGAGGTGGAGCCATGGGGGCGCCCGGAGGTGGAGCAGGTGATGTAAATCCACTTTGACTCTGCTGGGAAACAAATGATTTGGGTGATTTCATGTTAAAACTTCTTCAACCAGTACCTTGTAAAAAGTCAATTTAAACTACTTTGCTCTGTTAACCTGGGAGAATAGAGAATCCAGAGGGTTGGGGGCTATAACTCCTGATGTAGATTTAGGATTTGACCCGTGCACGGATACGCACTGAATTGCTATTTATTCAAAAACTTCATTCAGAAAATGAAATGAAATATGCTTACTTAATTGTTTATCTGAACCGAGAAAATTACAGCAAAAATCCTTTCATGCAAAGTGTTGGTTTCCTATACAACCATTTTTGTACACTTTAAACAATCTGTCTAATTTGAAGGGTTTGAGCTAAATGGAATTTAAAAAATCTATGCTATTTTGAAGTTTTAGTGAGACACTTTGAGACAACATCATTTGTGAACTGGTGCTTTAAAGTTGTAATAAACTGAAAAGCAGAACTGAACAATTCAGTACAAAAAAGATGCAAGACTCACTGCTGTGTCATTGACCCGAGATGTCAAGTCCAGAACTTGTTCCCTGGCTGAGCGCAGCTCCACATTTTCACGTTGCAACTTGTCCTTCATCTTATTCAAAGTCTTCATCATCTCCTCCTTTTCTTGAGTCTTAGCATGGCACTCTCGTTCTTTCCTATCCAGAGTAGCTTGTAACTCTGCATGTTCTATAAAAGAATAAGTCAAAAAAACTAATAATATGAGTGACAGATACAGTGCTTCTGCTATTGATCAGATTTTTTTTTGTTTATATTTGTGTAATTCTAGTAAACAAACATTTTTACTTATAGATTTAGAGTACCCCAGAATTTCTTTTTCTGACAGCTCTAGAAAAAAAGGCACAAGTACATCCGAAACAAGTTAGACTCGAGGCTTAAAGTGGCAAGAAAACCCATTTTTGCTACCGTTAGAGCTCTCTCCAACGCAGAGACAGCTCTTCTTGTTCATGGCTGCTCATGTGGCAGCAGAGGTGGATGGAAAGCATAGTGCTCCATCAATCATATCCCACTATTCTCAGATGCACACTCAAATCCAAGACTGTCTGAGACTGGAGCCATACTCAAAATGTGCTTAGATAACAAACAGGCTGCTGTCATGTCAGATCTACTTTTGTGTCAGCAATCTTGATGAAATTACTTTCCTCTGCTGCTGTTCCCCTTAATAAATGCAGTGATGAGGTCTGCCCAAACCCTCTGGAAGCTGTGGGATTGTCTTGGCTTGAATTGGCAGACAGAAAGAAGCTCCTGCCCCAGGTGGTGGATTAAATATCTTGGGGTCTTGTTTACAAGTCAAGAAAGATCCGGGTGCGAGATTGTCAGGCAGATTGGCGTGGCGCCTGCTGTAATGCGGACGCTGTACCGGTCCGTTGTGGAGAAGAAAGGGCCAAGTCACCAAACGAAGCTCCAAACGGCTCAATCTTTGTTCCAATACTCTCCTACTGATTGTTGAGTCTTGAGCTCATAAAGAGATCCTGATTACAAGCAGCCAAAATGAACTTCCTTGGTGTGACCAAGCTTTCCATCCAAGCCACCTTAACGGCTCCTCTTGATGTGGAGGGAAGCCAGCTGAGGTGGCTTGGGCATCTGGTGTGGACGCCTCCCGGACGCCTTGCTTAAACTGCTGTCCCCACTACTGTGGTTCCGGATGAGCAAAAAAAAAAAAAAGAATAGATGGATAGATAAAATCAGTACCTTTCCTGAACTTCTCTGCCTGCTTTCGCCACTGTTTGACTTCATTTTCATTGACCAACCTGCAAAGCAAAAAGACAAAAGTAATAGTAGAAACAGAAATGGCTTCACAAAACATGTTTGCAAGAATGCCCGTTTGAACACGCCACACATGTGGCACTGGTCATGTAGCTTAAAACTTTGGCAGCAAGATGCTGTGCAGACAAAGAATGAATGTTCATCCAGAAATGTGTTGCATGGACCCTTGTTTAACCCTGTACACTTTCATAAAATCTACCAATATGGGTACTTGTATGACACAATACCAGACTTGATCTTTCAGCTCTCCCATGGTGGTTGCTCAACCTCTCTTTTCAGTTACTGGTTCTGCTTAATGCCAGTTTATTTTCAGAGTAGAAATTGTGAAATTTAGCCCCCCCTTTGTTTCACTTCATATTCCTCTGGTGATTCGCAGAGAAATATGCATTTGATTCCACCATCTGAATTAGTATTAACCTTATTTTGTAGATATAATCAGGACTAAGTTTTCATGCAGCCTTAATGGAGAGAATCTTAGAAATGCGGGGGGTGATGTGCTCTCTGTTTATAGCAAACAGTTGCCACTAGAACATATGTCTGTTCCATATAAATGCAACTCACATGCGAATGATGTTTCTAATATTGAAGTTGTCCAAAGGTGCAGAGTCAGGGTCCTCTCCCATGTCGTCCTGCATGACAACTTGCTGGAAGATTCTGTCTAAAAGCTGCCAGTACTGCAAGCTCCCATGTTTATCTGAAAAAGAAGTCCAAGTATGACTTAAAGCTATTATTTAAAACTGCAGTTACTTAAACGGTAATCAAAAAGGACACATTTGATGAACTTGTTTTTGTATTTTCTTTTCTTACATGGAATTTGAAGGCAGTGCTGGAGGATGGAAAGGAGATGTGCGTAGGCTTCTGTGTGGCTCAGTTTCTTTTGGATCACTTCAAACATGGTACTTGCACTTTTTGTGTCAACGTGGGTCTATAAGTGTAGAAAAAAGAAGCATTCTAGAAGATGACCACAAACATCAAAAGGTTGATTCAATTTCATCGAATTTAAGTATCGGTTTTCCATCTCTAGCAGCAACCCACCATATCAAATCTCTTCGCCAATTGAGAGTCATCCTCATTCCGTACCATCTCAAAGAAGTCCAAATGCCTTGTGCCAGAAAATAAAACATTTTTAGTTTAATTATACAGAACTATTATGTGACCCTAAGATCCGGTTGCTTGAGAAGATTTTAACTGGATGTAGACGAGACGAGATAAGACTATTATCACTGTCCTATTGCAGTAGCAACAACTGATACCTGTCCTTGTAAAGCCACTTTTTTCTCTCTTAGTGTTGTTAAAGCTACATTTCCCCGGCATTTCACAATCCATGTCCGATAGTAAGTTAAAAGTGCTAGGTGCTGAACTAATGACATCTTAACCTGCTTTCCAGCAACGTAAACTCTCATCAACAATAGAATGAGGTTGCAAATCTGCCACAATTTAAATTTGAATTTCAAGTTTAACTATTTAATTTGTTTATGTTTTTTGCATCCAAAGTATTAAAATTTCCCGACTTTTCCAAAACTTTACAGAAGATTTCATTTTTTTACAAACTTGTCAAGGACCGACAAATTGCATTTTCAATATCTAAAACTTTTCCAGGGTTTTCATGACCGTACAAACCCTGCTTTAGCTAAAGCTAAACCCTCCTCGAGCCACAGCGATCTTGAAACAGCCATCCACAACCTGATCACCTCTCGGATAATGATTGCAACTCATTGTCCTTTGGTGTCACCCAGCCATCGCTTAACTGCTTCTAACTAGTCCAGAAAGCAGCAGCATGACTGTTAACAGGAACATCCAGACGAGAACACATCACTCCGGTACTCAGGTCACTTCACTGGATCCCTGTTCATTTTAGAATTCAGTTTAAATGCTTACCGTTAAGTTATTTTAAAGCTCTTCGTTGTCTTGCCCCAGTTTACTTAAATGAGCTTTTAACTGTCTGCTGCCATTCTAGAATGTTAAGGTCTGCCAACCAGTATCTGCTTGATGTGCCCAGGTCACCAGAGGTCACGGCAGAAACACTGGGGTGACCGTTGCTGGCTCTCAGTTATGGAATAACATTCCTGCAGAACTGCACAAGCTATCAGACCAAAGCAGTTGTAAAGGTAAAAAAACAAACTCTTTTAGGATGACTTTTAATGCTTAAAAGTCAGTGACATTTTCTTTTCTTTTTTTGTTTTATTGCATTCTTATTTGTCTTATGTATTTTATTGCTAATTGCTTTGTGTCATTTTATGCTTTTTTGTTCCTAATTTGTCAAATTTCAAACTTTCTTTTATTGTGAAGCACTTTGATACCCTAAAGGTGTATATAAATACTTAAAGTGGTATATAAATACAATTTAATTCATTCATTCCTTCATTTGCTAGTTTCTATTATCTGCCTTATCCTGTTTATAGTGACAAAGGTTGCAGTATAGCCTAATACGAGTTATCATATACACAGTCCAATGTTTTTACTGAGCGAGAACGCTTAAAGATAGCTCCAAAGATAACTTAAGCATGCATATCATATAAAAAATATATATATTTGAATTTAAACCAGGGTCTACTCACTGTGAGATCAGTAACCACACAATAAAAAATAAAAAGCATACTTCAAAAGTAATGCATACTTCATCTAATGTTAGCATGTTTAAACATAGCAGCCATTGTAGGAGTATTTACATACATAACTCACCTATCCAGAGTAGCATTTTCATGCTTTCGAAGCTTATCGATTACTGGCTGAATGCCCAACATCAGGAACTCATACCTTAAGTGGAGGCGAAACTCCAGGCTGTCCTGTAATTGGGGGAAAGAAAACAAACAAAACAAAGCTATAAGTAGTCACCACTAAAACAAACAAAAAAACAAGATCTGCATTTTCTGTGGAGCTTTATTTAATTGAAGCACTGTTGGGATGGAGAAACTTTAGTTTAGGTAACATTGACATGACCTTCTAACAGTTTGGATTTTTTTGGCATTCTCCGGTGGAAAATCAGACATAAGAGAATCCCCTCACAAAATTCTGAGGTAAAAACCTGGTAAAAATGCAATTGTAGCGCAGTCAGACCTCTCCAGCTCCAGCATTCAGCACAGCATTAATGAAGGACATGATGGCAGTCTTCAAGTTGACCTCATCTCTGTATCGGCCGGTGCTTTTGTCCAATTCATGAAGTAGAGTCTGATAATGAGGAAGATTCAAAGTGAGTGTATTTGGTATGAAAAACATTCAAGTGCTTCATTGATCGGATACGTTTAACTTTAAATATATCCTTCATCATGAGAAAAATGCCACAAGAACATGTTAAAAACCCCCTATTCTCCAGAGAGGGTCTCTCTAAACCATCTCAATCTGTTTCTCTCCAAAACATCTTAAGCCTTCGTCACATGCATCCACACGGGCGCTGAGGCCTTTTGGGTATTCCAGGCCAGTGGAGGATCTACCAGGAAGAGTCTGCACTGCAAGCCCCGCCCCCAGGCTAACACAAACACACACCCACTTTCCCTGCGGAGCTATCGGTGATCAGCAGAACGACTCATAGAAGAAGTGGTTCCTGTTGATCTGGAAAGAAAACAACGGCTAGCTTTCTGTGCAATGCAATGGCTTTAGTGGAGAAAATGAGAGATTTCTGTGTTTGTTTATGTGTTCTGTATCAAAGTGGATTGTCTGAGAGACTGATCCTCAGAGCTGGAGCCATTCCTACAATCAATGATGAAGATGCCAGACCCATTAAAAAAAAAAAAAAAAGTCATACAACGAGCTGAAATCACGCCGCATAAGCATATACTGCACGAGCTAATGCTACATTTCCACACACGTTGCGCCTCGCAAATAGAAATTACAGATTTCCAGATGGGACGAGTACTTAAAGTAAAGAACAATGGTCTTTAATATCGTCTTTACCTGAAACCGAGTCCTCTCAGCAGCATATTTCTGGTAGTGACCCATGGCTTGTAGCACCTTTTTATGCCCATCAGGTACAAGGCATACTGCCCCAAGAATCTCCAGCACTGCTACTTTGGTCTTAATGTTTTCTGTTCGCAGGCTCTGTGAGATGGTATTAATGCTCTGTGGGTGGACCAGGACATGTGCGCGGCCCTGGGAGTTGTTCATAAGGGCCTTGATGCAGCCAATGACAGAGGTGTGGACTCGGCTTTCTGAGGTCTCACAGTCCATGCTGCGTAGAAAGTTGAGGAGGCAGGTAAGGCCATCGAGTTCGATAAAGTGTGTGACAAACCTAACAGAGGAGAGAGGGAACAGAAAAAGAAACTTCAGAAACTGTGTAAAGACACATTTTAGAAACAAATGCAGTTCGCTATAAGATATATAAAAACATTCTTAGAAACATCAAACATTCCCAATGATTTTTAAACACTTGCACTACATTGTCAAAAGTCATCGTCTGTCCTTTAAGCTTTGCCAGTTCCTGTCTGAAGTATCAACTAATGTGAATTACAACATGGAAAACAGCTTTATACAGACTTCATTTTATGAGAACGACACACAATGTATTATGAAAATGATACAGGGGAAAGTTGTTGATGAGTTGATCCACTGTAAAATGTGTTTTTAATGTGTTCATGTGACATTAGAAGAAGGATAGGAAGCACAGAGGGTTTGGCTCACCTCATTGGTTGAGTCCGAAGTGCCGTCTTCAGATCTTCCACTATCTTGTTCCTGACTTCCATTTCTTCCTCATCAAAGGAAAATATTGTCTGCATCTGCACACATTTAGAAACTTACGAATGTCAGCTCATATGTTTCAAGGACTTTGGAAAAGCTGACCTGCACCTTTATTTGTAGAAGTTGCTTTTTGGAGGAAAACAAACAAACAAAAACATCCACCCAGCATTTTATCACATCCAACTAAAACTTTTTTACAATACTGAATGTATATCTAGTTTGTGTTGAAGCTCACTTCCTTGTAGACAGAGGCCAAAAATGGTCTTTGTACATGAAATGTACTTTACAAAATAAAATAAAAGAAATAAAAATTAAATGTAAATTGAAGGAAGATGAATGAAATTGGCATTGCTGTAGCAAAGTAAATTTTGTAGAGGATCAAGAATGCCTCCTGAGCGGAGCAGCGTTTGCTCAGAGAAAAGTTGCATTCTGTTATTTCTGATAGAATGAGGGAAAGCAATTATCTTTTTGGACCTCTAAAGTGAATTTTAATGACTATTAACATGCAGGTTTAGGTATAAGAATTACAAAAAAGAACAGAAACCAATTCAACTTACAGCCGCCATGGAGTTAATCCGGTCTATGTAGTAGTCAGGCCAGCTGGTGGCCAGTTTGTTGGGGTCTTCTTGCTCCTTCACATGAGCAGAGATACAGTCAGACAAGCAGAAGCAAAGTAAAAACGCTAAAATTAACATTAAATAACTTAGTACATTCACCACACTTCTTTCTTTTTTAATACCTTGAGGCTAAATTTGAAAGTTAACTCAGCCAAACACACACATCTATCTACCCTTCACCCTCTCTTTGGAAACAAGAATGTATTTTCAGAAAACCAAACAACACTTTTTAAAAGAAATGTGGGGACCCTTTATCAATATTATTAAAACTCTACACTTAACAGATGATCCAACAGATTTTTGATTTTAACTGCTTGGAATTTTGTGACTTCACCTGACGAGCTTTTGGTGAAAGATTGCTGTGACAGTATCAGATTTCAGATGAGAGAAGCAATGCTCATGATCACGTTATTTTTTTGTTTTTGTTTTTGTGTAGATGTGTGTTTTGAGCAAACAGTCACACGATACAGACTCTCACTTTTACAAAGGAAAATGAAACTAGTGCTATTAGGATTACTGTGCTGTCATGACTGAAAACCCATCTCCATCTGACAATAATAAAGATAAACCTCCAGCACCTTGTTGTTTTGTGATTACACCCCCCCCACACACACCTCCAACTCTTGAGCCCTTTCACTCTTATCCTCCATGTCAAACATCACACTCTCCCCTTCTATTTTAACCATACGGTCATACAATAAAAAGCATACAAACAAAATGAATATAAATAAAGTTTAGCCTCAAATAAAAAAAGGGGTTTATACAAATACACAGCTTGTGTGTTAGAAGATTCATAACTCCCTAATGTAACAGTAGAATCTGTCCCATAACAGAGACCTTCAGCTGTGATCTGTCTGCTCAGCTGTAGGACAGGGCGAGTTAAAAAAAAAACAAAAAAACATTGCATATCAACATGTACACAATACAGAGACAGATCAACCCACAAGCACAAACATAGACGCTTACAAGCTAACACATTCTAAGCATAGATTCTTGCTCACATACAAATATCCTGTTAATGCTAAAGGGAGCAGCACTGGTGCTCAGATGTTTGTCTGTATTCTATTGTGGATGAGGATGGTATGGAATGTAGAGAGTAAAACTAATCCAAACGTTTTATTTCATGATATTTTTTCTTTATCACAAGTTATTGAAGTTAGAAACTGACCAATCAGATGCCTCAGTAAAAGCACGTGGTTTTTGCTGCCCACCACCACCTCAAATGTTTGACAGAATCTCCCAGTCAGTGGAAGGGATGTAGACTTCACTTATGTTCATTCATGATTGGTGACAGCAGTTGCCGTAGAAACTTTGACTCAGACCGACTTGGACCAATCACTGTCGTCCAGCTTCAAGATGCTGATGTCTGTATCGCGGAAAAAAGGGCGACTGAATGGACTTCTTTCACTGAAGCATGAGGTAAGGCATTTTCTATGGGTGATGTCACAGTCGCTCTGTCCAGTACTATATATATAATCAATGATCCAGCCAGACAACAGCCCGACACACGGACACACCCACTGGAGAGTCCCCTCAACCCCAGAAGAGAGGCCCATATACTGAGTATAAAAAATACTGAGAACAATAACATGTTTAACTCCGGCCATAACTTGAGCCAGTTGTTCAAATAACCAGTCAAAATGAGGCCAGCCAGTTTGTGTTGTGTGACTGCATATAGTAGGCCAACCCACCTTTTTCTTGCTGCAGTATATTTGCCATTTCTTCTCATCAGGTAAAGCAAACATAGCCTCCCTGTTCTTGTCCGTTAGGTCCAGCTCATCCTGAAACAAGACAAGTTTATTTGCACACACGTTTTTATTTCCACCAAGAATCAAGAAGTTAATAGTAATCAAGACAAACAAAGAAGAGAACCCCATTATAACTTCCTCAGGAAATCTCTCTGACACAACAAATCCACATTTTTGAAGAACTGTCAGCAACAAATTGTAATGTTTGATTTGTCGGTCCATTGCCTAGTGGAGAAACATCTCCAGTCTTCTGTTTGCTGCAAAGCTCAATCTGTAAACTCCATACAGAAAACTGCTATAACCTTTCGAGGTCGCATGAAACCAGAAAACAAGTCACTTTTGTGCTAATTGTTAAAAAAAAAAAAAAAAAAAGGGATGTCTTGGAAAAGAGAGATGAATAAATCAGACTTGAAGGTAGTTTTAAACAATAATCAACAAAACAGACTGGGATGAATCATCGTACTTATCAAACCTCATTAAAAAGAAAAATGATACAGTTCACACAGAAATCAAAATACTTAACCATATACAAATTTATAGATAGATAGACACACACACACACACATTTATGAGAAGATGAACTTTTTAAAGAAAATGAAAAAACAGCTTTGTGTGCAAAAATATGAATGTGACTTAAGTTAACAAATGTTATTGTGCATGATGTACAACAAGTAAAGTTCAGTAATGTGTTCTGTTGAAAAACAAAAGTTGACAACGTAATGCTTTTAATGTTAGACATTTTCCCTAGAATAAGAGTGGCAAAGTAACAGTGAAGTAAGAAAAAGGAAAGGTAGGAATAATAAACTCTTTTTCTTTTGCATGTATGATAGTGTGCACATGATTTACTGGCAAATTGATACAACAAACCCAAAGAAATAAAAGCTTAGTGACTAAAACTTAGTGATGGTTGTATACAGGTTGGTCTTTGTGGACAGGAAATTCTGTAGGTCACACCAACATGATAAATGTGGCTTCCACTTGTGTATGCATGTCTTTAATGTAGTAATTCCGCAATTCAAATTCTGGTTTTGTACAAAGTGAGGCAATGAGGAAACAGAAGGGCAGATGCTCCACATACTCTGAATGTTCTAGCCAAGATAGTGAATGGAGGAAATACAGACATGACAGCAGGAAGTCATATGAAGTCTCCAGGGGACTTACAGGAAGCTGTAGCTGCCATTATGATCCCAAACAGACACTGCTTTGCTTTAATGTGTGTCAGTCTCATTCTTAACTGTTTCTCAGGTTTAGTTAAATTACGTAGCAGGCTTCTGCTTAATAAATCAGTTTTTGAGCAGAAAACTAAAATAAGTCACAGACATAGTGACTCCAGTCTCATTGCATTTTTAAGGTTAAAAGGCAGGAATATTTTTTGCCCCCATTCTAACAGAGTTTTTCTTACTTATCAATCTAACTTGCAAACTTCAACGTCCCACTGATCCAGCTCCACGAGAAAGCAACCATCTCATACTTGATCATTTAGGCAAACTGATAAGCTCTCCTTCATCTAAACAAGGATGAGCTATGTGCAGTATGTGGCTGACTCAGGGCAGTAAATACTGATTTTACAGCAAAGATGATAAAGAGAGCAGCAAAACAGACGGGTGCAATGAAATGCATGCCCAAGGAAGGAAATCACTCCCATAGCCCAGAGGAACAAAAACATTTCCTTTCACTGCTCTCATGCAATAGTTTTGATGTGTGTATAGTTGGAAAGCCATAGTGGTTAAGCTATCAGGAAAGGATTCATACTTAGAAATGTATTCATACTGCATATAAGGGCTGTTTTGCTTTGGGTCATGTTATGTTAAAAGTAGCTGACAATTGATCCTCTATGCGACAATGACACATTCATCCAATAAAAACATTGGTGTTGTCCCAATCCAGCCACCCACAGCATCCATGAACACGAGCAGTGGATTGGATTGAATGAGAATATTTTCTATTTTTAACACTATGATTTTTTTTTTTTTGCAATGATTTGTCTTCAAGCCAGATGCAGCTAAGAAAAGAGTCACATCTGACTCGGAAGACACAGGCTATCAACCTCTGACCCAGGGTCATTTTTTCTCCACCCATCAATTGCAATAGCGATCCATTGTGATTAAACTGTGTACTCACCACCAATTCAGAGAAACGTGCATGCAACTCATCAGCGGGTGGTATTGGGGCACTAAACTCCAGCAACTGAAGAGGCGTGCTGTCCTTGAGGTTGATCTCCAAAGGCTCACTGATGACAAAGCAGCAGAGGAAGCCTAGGCCTGGCCTTGTCCGTTTTCTGGGGGGCATAATGGCTGCGTGAAGAAGGGAGCGGGAATGTAGCTGGATTTGGGGATATAGGAAGCAGCAAACAGGGGCAGGAAGGGGGAAGACAGTGAAGCTGTTATCTTATGGTGGGCATGATCTGAAAGAAAAAACGATAAGGGCAGAGGATTTATTATGCTGACGATTGAAGATGACCAAGAGGAATAAAGAATATCAAACACAAACACAATTTGGAAAGGATCCTAACAGCTAATGAAGTTGTTTCTAACTGCAACTGGTTCTGAATAAACTTTACACTTCTTACTTTCTTGTCACCGTTGAAAGCATGTTTGTAGAATGGAGAGAAACTTTGAATGAAGCACGGTCAAAAGGCTCGCTAGCAAATTATGACCAAAAGCTATCGCAAAAAGACAAAGCCGAATCTCCATAAAGTTCCACCATGAAAAAAATCCAAGCAGAAAATCATTACAGCGCTACAAGAAAGGCGGGGGGATTATTGTGGCTGGAGGACCCTGTAGGGAACGGTGGCAAACATGCTGCCCATTTGCCTAAGATGACTTGGCATTCCCACCGTTTTGTTATTTAGGCAGAGCTGGAAAGTGTACCTCCAAATGGGTTAGGGCTACCCCTAACCCTGTATTCCAATCTTTCAAAGCATAATAGATTATACAGTGCAAGAACTTTATGTTCTTACCAACCATAACAATACCATAAATAACATTAAAAATAGACTAAAATTGAAATCTAATTATTGATGATAATGTCTGGTGGCAATGGGGTGCTGTAGAGTCATTTTTTCCACTTTTTTAAATTTCTTTTTTCCTTTCATTTCCACTAAACACAAAAACTCTGAAAGATCTTGAACTCCTTCTAAGACAGCTGAAATGAAAGCGAACAAAAAGAAGAAAAACTTGTTTATCTGACCCTTTTCCATTATATATATCTGTATCTTTATATATATCTATATCTATATATAGATATAGATATAAAGTTTTCTGGTTCGGTGCTTCATTAAATCATAAATAAATAGATCTCAATCATGTGTTTGTACCAGGACACAACATGAATCCAACGTAAACATTTGACAATTTCGTTTCAATCAAAGTGTTGGTCTTGGTTTTTTGGTTGAGTTTGTCATTTCTATTATTTACTAAATACACAGAACAAACAAACAGAAGCGTATGGAGCTTGTTTGCTGAAATGTGTACATTTTAAGTAAATTAAAAACTAACTAAAATAACGTAAACTAAATACAACTAATTAGTTCTAATTATTTTCTTCTTTTTTTTTTTCAAAGCAAAAAATCCACAAAAAATAACACAAGAGCATCAAGATGCAGACTCCTGATCCAACCTGAATTTTGGGGGAATTCCAAGCAAATGTGAAACTAAAAGAAGTATCGGGCTCCAACTTGGTACATGTAAGCAACCCCTCACCGCCATCAGTAACAACATCGAACAAAACTTTTCAATCTAGATAGTCACAAATGTCTCTCCCTAAAGGCATCCACTAGGAAGCAGGATTAAATAGATAAACTACAAATAAAGAAAACATAGAAATTCACAAATGCCTTGGTAGCTAAAGAGGCTGCGCACTGATTACTAAAGTAAACTGTTAGAAAAACTCATCTACACACATACTTGTAGTGAGAGTTCTTTTGGACATTTTTCTTTATTATTGTACTGAAAACCCAAACGACTTAGATCCGTTCTCATATAAGAGGATCAAGTCTAATGCTGGGCTTGGTAATCGTGTAGGAGATACAAACGTATTCAAATCTGTTAGCGAGTCAGTATGAAAGGCAAATGAAAGCTGCTCAGCATCACAACAGGCTGCTGAAACAACAACAACTGCCGTATAAAAGCGGTACGGTTCAGTATGTTGGAGTTCAGAAGACCCCAGGGAAAAGCGACCCATAGAGCAGGGAACTCTCACGGACAGGGGATAGTTTTTCCCACAATCAAACACAAACAGGGCTGCAGTAAAAAACATCTCTCTATCCTCCAACTGAAATGTATGGAGAAAAGAGTAAGCCTCATAGAATAAACTCTAACAAGCCCCCTGAATGGAGTGAAAGTGGGCTTTTCTGAAGCTTTTACATGCATTTCGATGAGGACTGAGCGCCCCGTCTTACTTTGCATGGCTGCCGGCTGGTCCTTTTTGGACCAGCTTTCACCATTTCTGGGTCTGATGCAGTCTGCGTCTGCAGGAGCATTGTTTACATGACCAGCCGTTGTTGCTTGGCAACAACAAAATGCCACCGGAGAAGCAACCAATTAAAAAGCTTTGGAAATCTAAATGAAGTCTTAATAACCTAATTTTTTTAAAAGCTCTTACTACTAATGCCTTACTTTAAATCGTGAGAAAACTGTAACCATGTTCTTCACTAGTAGGTGTAAACCTGAAACTTATCCTGAGATTGCCTGGGGGGGTAACTCTAGATCAGTCTCTTAGTTTCAAAGGCCATCTCAAAAAGTTAAGAAACACACTGAATTACAATCAACTCAGTGGCCTTGTGGTGGAGTGTCCACCCTGAGACTGGAAGGTTGTGAGTTCAAATCCAGTCATACCAAAGACTAAAAGTGAGACCTAAAAACGCATCCCTGCTTGATAATCAGCATCAATGGCGTGGTTAAACCCCCGGATGGTTCCAGAGCACGGTTTCTACAGCTCACCACTTCCCCAGGAGATGGGTTCAAAGCAGAAAACACATTTCACACACCTTGTAGGACTTCAACTTTCATCTTAGATGCATAAGAAACTCTCACTTTTAAGGCATCAAGTACTTAAATGCAATGATCACCTCCCCCTTTTTGTACTGTATCACATCCTGATCTCAAAAGTGTAAAACAATGACAAAAAAAACACCTGAATCAATGTATAAAAGCAGCCTGAAGATCCATGTCATAAACACCCTCACCATCACATCTGAAGTTCAGTCTGTGTTTTAAACTGTGGTTAAAGTGACATGCTGAGATATTTCTCCAACACTTACCTAATTGTCTCTTATTGCATTTGATGCCGTTTAAAACGTGATGCATGTTAACACCCAGCTTTTTGTTTTATTGGTTGGTCAGTGACGATTTTGAGATGGTTTGATGTCAGCTTACTGATGTAATTTCATAATAAAAAAACCTTTTCCCCAACAAAACCCATCAGGATACTATTCTGTGGCTCAGAGTAATATCAGCCAAGAAGCAGGAGGAAGGAGGTTGACTGACCTTCTTTCCTGCTGGTTGTTTTGACGGGAGCTAATTGCCTGTAACTGCATGGAAACAGAGCTGTAACAACGACTGCATTGATCTGGAGGCCTGAAGTCAGAAGAAGGGCAGAAGGTGCGGGCAAGAAGAGGGAGAGAACACGATGTTTTTAACCTCAAGTACTCCCAAGTAACTGTCCAGGGGATTTTTTTTAATTAAGGCATGTTATAATTGGTGGAAATAATAATAACACACTAATATGAATGACTCCTTCATCCCTATTAATCTAAAAGAGTCAGGACAGAGGAGCACAGGGAGTGAGAGCGGAGAGCCCTCTACCAGAGAGGTGAGTCAAAAGATTTCACAGGATGCAGAAAGTCTGATTAGAATTTTATTACAACTAATGTTGGATATGAATTATGAAACATTTCATTTATGCTGCACCAAATAAGACTTATTTAACTTGCATTTGATATTATAAACCATGAAATTCTGCTCAACTAACTTAAATGCATTCTTTCAATGTGAGCTATTTATATAAACCCCCTTTGTATAGACACAGATGGTGACTCTGCTACCGAACACGGGAACCAGCCTATAACCACCAGAGGCAATGTGGGGTTCCAGTTTCTTGCCCGAGGACACTTCGATGCATGGACGGACAAGGCAGAAATAAAATCTGCAATCTTCTGATCAGAGGTCGACCGCTGCACCACAGCTGCCCTATCAAGCATGTGTCATTTCAGGGGGGGACTGGAGCACACAGACTGCAAGCTCCAGACCAGCCAGAGAACATCCCTCCCGCCTCACCAGGTCATCTGAAACTCCATTAAGAACAAGTGAAAACCTTCACCCATCTCCCTGTTCTCCAAAAGCTCTCTGCAGAGGTCCCAGCAGTCCTGTTCTCAGCTGAAACGTGTGTGGAAGCGCTGGAAACGCTGAGGTTTGCTCTGCAGTTACGTGAACTACACATTAATGCAAAAGAAATTAGGCTTTTCCAGAAACCCTGTGTAGCCGACATTGATGAATCCCAGACTTTTGGTCAGTTTGAGTTGGCTGAGTTGCAGAACTGTGATGTTGTGAAAGACTCATTCAAGCCCAACAGTCTGATTGACTTCTATGTCTGAAATGCAGTTGTGTGTGTTTTTTTTTCCTTAAATGAAAGTTGGATTTTAACTGTCACTTCCTTTTGTGCCAAAAGTCTTTAGTACAATTTTCAGCATGAAGTCAAATCCTTCCGGCAGTGATAAATGAACAAATAAAAAAGCCGTTTCTTCTGCAGGAGGCCAGCGTGGAGCAGCGCCCTCTGCGGGCGTTCCCATGTATTGCTCGTGTTGACGCGTGTCCGTTCGGCCCAATGACGATCCAAGCTGAGTTCCATCAAGGCAGGACACATTAGGCAGCCGTGCATTGCGGTCTATAAATAAATCACAGCTGCGTATGAAAGATTTTCTATGCAATATGCACTGGAGCAAATAAAATCTCATTTCGACCGACTGTCATGCACCAACTGTGATCACACGCTTCTCCCTTTAAAGCAAAGACTAGACTGAAATAACCACTGGCACGCTCCAGCATGGATAAAAACGAGATGGTAAAGAAAGAATCCAGTCGTGACATAGATCTTCCAGAGCTTCTCCGGCGAGAAATGTGCCATTTTCACCCCCAGGTCCTCTGATCAACCTCCGCGGCGCTGCAGCCTTACCTTTCGGATCCTCGGCCTGGAAACAACCCCTGCTCGGTGGTAAGGAGAGTCCTTTGTCGCTGTCAGCAGGCCAGTGGTTCCGAAGGCGAATGTGCAGCAGGGAGCCACCCCCTCCTCCTCACTAGCAACGCCTGCGAAGCTGCTCATTCAGCTGAATGAGAGCGAGGGAGGCCACGGACGGACCAGTCGGTCAAAACAGAAAAACCACGCCCCCCGCGCTCCTGCATTAAAGTCCCACTCCTTGACTGTATAAGAGAACTGGACTGAGCGATCCCTCTGCCCTCACGGTCCAAACAGGAAGTACTCACTGGCTCCAGGAAGCCAAAATCCCATAGGCTTCTGCAGAGAAATGAACAACTGTCAGTCGTTCTATTAGAAATGACATATAAGTCATTGAGCACAAATATCACACTAAACTGAAAGTTTAGTCAACAGAAAATCAAAGATACGGAGAAAGCCACATGAGATTGCATCACAAATGCAAAAATGTTTTGAAAGTAAAGAAAAACTATTTTGAAAGCAAACATTTAGTATTTTTATTTGCAACTTTAAAAATTTTATTTTTAAAACTGAACATTTTGTTTACAATTGAGGAAATTTTGATGGCGTGTCAGTACTTATATACTTATTTATACTCTTATTTACACTCTCCCACTCCAGGCCTCCTGCTGCCAGTTTGGAGTGGTTTGTCTACTTGTTTCAGCGATCTTCAAGTTCAGGCAAGTCTCACCCAGCTTCATACCAACCTTACCCTCCATTACTTTTGCCAAATTATTGTGAGTCTTCCTTTTGTCCTCGACCCAGCCCAATGTCCCCGTTAACTGATCAAGTACAGGCCATTGATCAAGCCAGTGTGAGTTCCCACACCATATCATTATGTAGCTGAAAGTAGACGCAGTCATGTTTTGTTAAAAAATAATAAATATCTGATTCAAAATGTTCATTATATGTGACGCTTTTCCAGTCTCAATAATCAGAAATACGCTCTGATTCACAAATATGCAAACATATAAATTCACAAATCCACATGAACTGTTTCAAAAATATCTTTTTGAGATTCACTTATAAACTCACAGATTATACAACCCACAGAATGTGCATTTACAAACCGCATCTTTTGGGAATTCTTCTGTATTTGTGAGAGAAACCTGTGCAGTGAATATTGAGACTCTTCTAAGTGTCAAGAAATTACAAATGTTACTTGATTTACAGTAAGTCAGTTTGTGTCATTTATGTTATGATGGCAGAAACTGTTTGTCATTCACAGACTTGTAAATACTAATCTGAGCAACAGAATCCATCTAGAACCTCTTTCAAGTGGAGCCACATCTCTTTCTTACCGTTCCCCGTGTTCTGACCGTCACACCATCTTGTATCCTGTTTGACCTCTACCACAGTCCTCCCTAACAAATTATATCCTTTTTATTTTTTAAAGGTCATACTGGATGATAGGCTGTATGTTCCATATTTGGACAAAAGTTCAAAAGGTAATACTTTTTAAAAATGTTGCCGTCTTTCAAAGGTTCTTGCTCTGGTGAATAATAAAACTACCTGTCCTTAAAACCTTTTAAGCATAAAAAAAATCCCTAATCATTTGTGTTTTTTATGGTTGCGTCACAAGATATTGAACAAAATGGGTATAAATGGAAAGAAGTTTGAATTAATGATTTAACAAAAATATAAATAGTTATTGGAAGCTTCACATAGGAACACAGAACAATTAGGAAAACATGCCAAATGGGACAAAAAAATGAATGTGAAAAGACTGTGTGTAACTTTATGGATGTTTTTGAACTTCAAATAAAATAACTAACATTTCATTGACATTTATAAATGTCTGATTCTATGGATGATTTGGAACGTATATATGACATATTTTCATGCATTTAAACACGTTTATACTGTCATCAATGAACGCTGTTGGACAGGAAATGGTGACGTCACGTCAATGACCTATAAACAGGCTCGAAGTTTCAGCTCAGAGTAACGATCTTTATTTTCATAGACAATCTTTGTTCGATGTGGTCTCCTAACAACCAACAAAAACAAAGGCGTTGCTGGCGTAAACTCACCACGGCAGGAAAGGCTGTCCTTTGGATGAACGATGGTTAAACACACCATACAGATATTTGGTCGCATTAAACCCACAAAGGACCAAGCGGCGGTAAGGTTTTTTACTTAGCCTCACAAAAGCAAACGTCTGCAGTTGAAAACATGCAACCACGTGACCTCTTTCCTTCCCCACATCACTGACTTTTCCCTCTCTATGCTTCTGCAGGTGTACTCTGTGGACCACAGCGAGCTGATGGGAGCTTCCTTGGAGTTTGTGTTACCCAGAGACCTGACTGATGGTTTTGTCAACAACAAGAGAGAAAGCTACACGTTCAGGTACATTCTCTGTGGGCTTGACACCTAAATGTTCTGTGGTGCTTCTTTAGTTTGGATCAATTCAACTAAGTTTGGGATTTGATGTGAACTTCTACAGTCATTTACATAATACATCTCTGAGCAACTGTTGCCTTCTAAAAATGTTTGGTTAAATCAATGTGCTTTAGCTATGCAGTCAGAAAGATCACCTGTAGACAAAAACAAGAATGTAGTAACGGTATGTTTAACGCGTTCTGACATACTAGAAATGAACTTTATTTTAAAAACTGTGACTCTGAGCCATGCCTTTGCAGTCATGCTATGAGCTAGACTGTATCAGACATTATTAGATACTCCAGGCCTCAAGCGCTGCTATGTGTGCACGTTTTCCAGACACCATTGCTCTACTCATGCTTGATTACCTGGATCAGGTGTGTCCAGTTAATTACAACATGTGGCCCTCGGTTCCTTACCCTGCTGTAGACATTTTCTCTGTCAATAATTTTTCGCCTATGAAATTCTTTGTCACTAACTTGCATTTCTTTTGTCTTCCAGCACGTTTGCAATGTGCAACTAATAGTTAAGGTTTGTTTACAGAGACACCAGGAATTTTTAGTTTTCCATCTTGTATCTTGCTCTCTTGTTTTAGAAACGTGCACATTTTTTTTGCCATACAGATGCTTTCTTGTCATGCAATGCTCATCTGATTCTTGGTCTTCCACTGCTGCAATGACTAATTTATCATTTCTATTTTCCAACAGATGTTCCAGAGATTTTCTGTTCCTTCCTTTGTTCTCTCATTCCTGCCTTGTCTTATACGATGTTCCAGTGATTTTGTTAGTCTTTTCTTTTCCTTGGTTTGCATGGTTAACAGCAGTCTTCCAGTATATTCCATCTGTACAGAGCTCACGCCTGAATGTCTCTAAAATTCACAGTCAGGGACACCAAAACCAAAACCATTGTTAAGTCAGTGGTACAGACACGACCTAAGGTCCTGTGGTGTGATTTGAGTGACGGGTGCAGCGGAATTTTAGCAGCGCGTCCCGACCATAGCTCCTATTTTAAACTTTGGTGAGGTCGCTGCGTTGTGTCAGCCAATCAGGGACTCAGCTTTGGGAACGTACCATCTTCAGTAACAGCGAATAGAATCCAATATAGTTAATCGATCCACAGTCCTCCTCCTTAAACTTCTATTTATTTTTTTACCCGCTGTGTCTCTTTCGGAGCAGTGGGATTTCCGGAACCTGTCCCGGTTACTGTTGGGCTAAGGTAATCGCGTATGTTGCAGCTGGAGCGCTTGCTAGAATAACTAGCTTGGCACAACACCGGCTCCCTTGGGAGGTGAACTGGTGGGCCGACAGAGAGCCACTGTGGGATAGAAGGGCATCCTGCTCGGGCCTCCTGAACGTTTCAATGTTTCTCTTTTTTTCATCGAGACAGTTATAAAAAAGGTCCACTAATTAAACTTGGAAAGACCACCGACGCAGCCGTCCAGACGCAGCTTTCGCTGCAGGAGTGAAGCTCACTGTACCGGAAGAATCTCTGAATGATCTCATGAACCCAAACATGGAGACATGAATACCGATGTTTTAGAAGAGCTCCTCAAAATAAATCAAGCTGATCTCTCAGCATCATCTGTGTCTTTTTTTGTTTTTGTTTCACCAGATCTTTTATGGCTGCAACAATCTTTGCTTTTTTCACTTTTTCAGGTTCAAGAAAGTGTTTGATCAACACGCAAAGCAAGACGATGTTTTTGAAAACATTGCCAAACCTGTTGCAGACAGGTAAGATAAAAGATTATTTAATATAGATTTAATATAAGAAAAGATGCTACTATTTAACACTTTCTTGTTGATTAACCATTTCTCATAGTTTCTTCTCCCAATAAATATAATATATCTTAATGCTACTTCAAAGTTAATGTGACATCATGAGAAGCAGCGAGATCTAAAGGACATGAAGACAGAGTCTGATTCATAGCTTTTCCATCATTTTTTCCTGTCAAAATAACTCATTTATGATCAATAACTTTAGTTTCAAGTTTGTATATTTTTCTTCAGGATTCATTAGAAATATGACTATCCGCCATTCTGTCTTGACAGAACTGAACTTGTTTCTTACTCCCACAAATATGTCAGACTCAGTAGGTATTGGACTTTCCAAATGCTAGTTTTAGCTTTGCTTAAAAAGACATTAGTAACATATTTTAACAGAAGTTTACTGTTCAGACAGTCAAGGAAAGAGGAGAAATGAACATATTGTGCGATGATAATAACAATATTGGAATGCTAAAGGAAGTAGTTACAATTCCTGAACTCCTGAAATACTGAGTTAACTGTTTGTGTCTGTTGCAGTGTGCTGGCTGGCTTTAATGGCACCATCTTTGCATATGGTCAGACAGGGAGTGGGAAGACCTTCACAATCACAGGGGGGGCAGAGCGCTACACTGACCGTGGCATTATTCCTCGCACCCTATCCTACCTGTTTGAACACTTCAGCCAGGTTGTCACACTCATAAGTTGTTATGTACTTGCATGTGCACTGATCAGACGTGCATTTATGTTGAAAATATTTGGGCAACTTGTAACTGTCTCTCCTTCAAAATGCCATTGCAAAGTGCTATGGAAAAAAGACAGTTTTGATTTCATTTTTTGATAAAATGGTTTCTCTTCACAGGACAGCAGCACTGTGTACACTACACATATATCTTACCTGGAGATCTACAATGAAGTGGGATATGACCTGTTGGATCCTCGCCATGAGGCTTCTCGACTGGAGGACTTGCCGTCAGTTACCTTTTTTAACATTTTTTTTTGTTTTTTTTTTTCTTGTGACTTATTTACATCCAGATTCATCAAAACTGCTTTCCACGTGTTTTTTCATCAGACTTTAGAGCTAACTAGCTATTGGCCCACTAGAGGCTGCCAGCCATCTAGATGCCACTGCCAGCCAGCAGTGGGTGTGGTCAGTCAAACCAAGTCTGGAATCAGTCGGAAAAATGTTCTTTGGTGTCAATCTTCCTCTTAACTGATAGGTACCGAAACCGTCACAGGCTCTACCGCACTGTTTTCTTTACATGAATTATCATTATCCGGTTTGTAACTTTATGATCAGATTTTTTTACCTTACCAACATGGATTCAGGTCGTGAAGAATCCTTAAATAACAATAACTCACATGACTATGTGAACAGATATAACACTATTTCAGATTTTATCAGAGCATATGCAGACCAATTGTCAAGATTCAGAAATATGTGCAGATTATTTTTTGTTTAAAAAAATCCATAATATTATGAAGCAAGTATTAAACATCGGAAAAATATATGTAGATTGTTATTATTATTTTACTTTTTTCATTAGAAAAGTAATTTACCTAAATCAAGTGTCAAAAATCTAAATTATATGCTGATTATTTTCATTAGAGAAATTATTGACAAAAATCCCACTTTAGGAAACCAAATGAAGTGATATGATTAGGGCTGTTGTCCAAGGACTACTGCAGACTTTGTTCGTCAGGTCCATTGTCCTTCAACTGATATCACAGCAGGTGAGTTGAGCTGGAGTTGTCTGCAGGTCAGAACTTCCTGCTAAAAATCAGGGTCAAATGTGAAATCGTGTTTGGTGTACACGCAGTTTAAGAGGAGCAGCGCTTGAGAGGAGTCAGCCTGAAAACTTTGTGTCTCCAGTAGCTGGATGGAAATAATTGGAAAGACATCTGCCTCTATCTGTCAAAACACTCTTTTCAAATTGCCATCATGTGTGAAACATAATTTAGGTTTTTCATAATGTTAAATGCTGTCGAAGAGCAAGTCAAAGACTCCTAAAAAATAAAACACACAAAGTAAAGATAAGGTTGAATTAAGTGCATGCCAATGACAGCCATTTTTAAAATAATTGTCCATGTTTAATTAAAAATATCATTTCCAGTGAAGGTGCTCCTTTAACTACAAAGAGTTTAAGGTTTTAACTACATATTCTGACAGATTTTAATAGCAGACCTGAACCTGCTTAGTATGGTTTTACGGAAATAGAAGATATAAAATGTAAAGATATATATGTACTTTTTTTTTTCAGAAAAGTATTAATCATGGAAGATACTGATCAGAACATCCATCTGAGGAACCTTTCTCTTCAGCAAGCAGCAAATGAAGAGGAGGCCCTGAACTTGCTATTTCTTGGGGACACTAACCGGATGATTGCAGAGGTTAAAAAAACCCCATAACAGCTAACATATTCATCAATATGTAGTAAAGGATAACAAGCAAAGGTTTGATTGGCTCAGCTTACAGGACAGTTGAGCAACTTTTACTACATTATATAACTGATCATAAAACTTTGTGCAACTTTTTGCCAAATGTTTGCAGGTAACAGGTTTGCACATCTGTACTAATATCAGCTTTCTCTCAGGAGTAGAAGTTAGTGGTTTTAGCTAGCAGTTACTGCTAGGGTAAACATACTAATATAAATAAGTAAAAAACAAACAAACAAATGTCTCATGGGTAACAGGGTTTCTCGTATGTTCGGGGACACACGTTCCCCGGATAATCATTTTTTATTTGAAATATTTTGGTCATTAAAACAAAAGTTCCCACAAATGAAACTCATAATACCAAAAAATAAATGTAAGCTTTAATTTAACAGTTTTATTTAAGATTTAACTTGGAAAAATAGCATTTAGGTGGGCACTCCAGACTTGTTTGGTATTTTAGAAACTATTTTCAAGCATTTTTTTCTTATATTTTGTAAATTTGGTCCAAACCTTCATGTTTTAGTGTTTTTGCATGTGGATTATCTTAAAATGATAAAGACCTGATCCCGTCAGGTTTCTTCAGGGAAGTCTGTTCATTCTATGCATCTTGAAGGATGTTGTCCCATTTATACTATGGTCACTGAACAAAGAAATCAATTTTTTATAATATATTGTGTGTCTTTTTGAGATTTATTTGTTCCTCTTTATTTGATCACCCTCAGACTCCACTGAATCAGGCATCCACTCGCTCCCACTGCATTTTCACTGTGCACCTATGTAGGCGAGAGCCTGGTTCAGCCACGCTGCAGCGATCCAAGCTCCACTTGGTTGACCTGGCTGGGTCAGACAGAGTTAGCAAGACTCGTCTGAATGGTCTGCTGCTCACTGAAGCCAAGTATATCAACCTCTCTCTTCACTTCCTAGAGCAGGTGCTCACTACTCTTTTCTTTGAAAGATGACAGTTGGTGCAGTCCTTTTTAACTTTGCATTTGTTGACACTATGTTACTGGATCTTTCGTTCCCCCAGTTTTATATACTTTGTTTTACGTGAACACTTTTGACATTTTTCATTTCTCCAGGTCATCTTAGCATTATCAGAGCGGAGTCGCTCCCATATTCCATACAGAAACTCCATGTTAACGTCTGTTCTAAGGGACAGCCTCGGAGGAAACTGCATGACCACCATGATCGCAACTTTGGCTGTTGATAAAAGGAACCTTGACGTGAGCATTTATAGACGATGGCAAATATCATAATTAAGGCTGATTGTGGCAAAAACAGGTCTAAAATATGATCACACACCCATTGCCTTATTGCAAGCGGTGGCGTAGATGACATTTTCCTCTGTTTCTATCGTAAAGAATAATCTTTAAAAAACTGTTGTTTCGTTTTGAAAAATTCTGAAACAGGAGTCCATCTCTACATGCCGCTTTGCCCAGCGTGTGGCTCTCATTAAAAATGAGGCCACATTGAACGAAGAACTGGATCCTGTTCTGGTAAGATTCTCAGAGACTGATGACATTTCACCAGTAAGTTGAAATCTCGTTCTTACATCTTAGCAATAATATGCCTTTACTGAAGTGAAACCGTACCACAAAGGCACGACTTAATGCCGTTTTGTCACCATCAGGTGCAGCTCTTAAATTCCTGACTTCAAGCACAAAACAACTTAAGTTATTAGTTTGCAACCAATAACTTACCATTTTCTAACAATGCCTTTTTTTCTAAACATCACGATGCATTTTCCAGAGCAACTTCTGGAGGCCAACTTATAACCGTCAGGAGTGATGTGGGGTTCATTGTCTTGCCCAAGGACACTTTGACACTCACAAGGTGGAAACCAAACCTGCGACCCTCCATTCAGATGTCACCGCTCCACCTCTGCACCAGCCATTGTTCATGTTTTACAACATATCATTACTAAATATACAAGCAGGAATTTCCAGAACAACTGGCACATCTTGCTTCCAAAATGGCTGAAATAGTTCAAAGTATGTACACCAAAGTATGCATTTCCTCCTGAGGAAATTTAAATGTGCCAAAAACGCGCAGAAATTGGAGCAGGATCTCAAACACTGAATACTTTTACATCATTACACCTTTACCTCTTCATCAGCCTGCAGCAACGATCGAGACTCTATCAATGAATCTGGTAATGTCGCCTTGTGTTCACACTGGTGACCCTGTGCTTTGTCTTGTGTTTCAGGTAATAGCACATTTAAAAGAGGAGATCCTAACACTAAAGAAGGAGCTGGCCGTGATGATGGGAGAACAGACCGATGAGCAGCTGTCTACAGATGAGATTCTGAAGTACAGCGCCAATATAGTACTTTATCATCCTTCTACCGTCTTTAGCCAATCTCTAATCATATCAATTTGAGCGTAAAATTAAAAGTAGTTTGCACACAAAGGTGTGAACATTTTTTATGTCACATGATAAAGATTTGTATGTTTCTGGGGCTGTTTAAAAATGGCAGAAGGAAAGGCTTTTTGTTTTTTAAATGTCAAAACAAACGAATCCTGGATTAAGTGTTGTCCCTGTGAGGTAGCAGGGATTGTCTTCCATTTCTTGTTGGCTTCAGAACAATGTTCTTTAAAACACATCAGCATGTGAGGCAGTAAACTGGACCAGAATGCGGTTTCTCTGGAATCCTGTAGAAGTTTACAGAAATCTTTCTCACAGTGTTAACATACTGGCTGAAACTGGTTTGTCGAGAAATCAGTGTGTTCTTCCTTTTTTGTTGTTTATTAGGTTGGAAGAGTTGATCAAAGCCTTTCTAGAGGATCCTGACCCAGATGTGACACTATCACTGGGACCTGACATGAGGAAAGTCCAGCATTCTTTCTTCTATTTCAAGGTACCATTCTTCATTCAAATTCAATTCACCAAAGTGATTTCATTTAGGAACTCCGTTTTTGTTAGAATGTAACTAAAATTGTTGATGCTGTGAGGCCAATTACTTGTTGTTGAGGATTATACAGTGTGTCTATAAATTTAGCATGTTGTAGTTGTCAAATTCTGTAAACGAATAAATCTCCTTTCTCTGTTTCCATTAATGGCCTGTATCATGCTATTCTTTCAGAGTAAACTCTATCCATGTAGATGTTAAGGTATTACCTTTGGTACACTAAAACAACAGATAAATATGTGATATTATACATAAATAACAGATAAATATGGAATATTATACATAAATAACAGATAAATATGTGATATTATACATAAAT
>BSAI01000101.1:28323703-28348588 GCA_036245035.1 Adrianichthys oophorus
AGATAAATATGTGATGTTTATACATAAATAACAGATAAATATGTAATGTTATACATAAATAACAGATAAATATGTGATATTATACATAAAAAACAAAAAAATATGTGATGTTTATACATAAATATGCTTGCAAGCTCTTTTCCTATAGCTGGAAGTAAGACGACTGGATCTCAGGGTCTCCGCCTTTCGCTCCTTGTGGAATTCATTTCATGATGTCATCCTAGAGCAGCGTGTCTGCGTTTCACACACGAAACGAAACAACATCTGAACTTCTGCAAAGATGGATGCGCATATTGTGCATATCGCAGTCTAATACTCAGTAGTTGAACAGTTCAAGGCTAAACTGCTGCATCGTTTGACTAGTCGCGAAATTATTTCAAATTTTAGATTTTGGAAAGAGCGATGATGACTAAAATCTATGACCAGTGCAACTGGAGGAATTTTACTACTGCACACCAGAGGGAAGGTTCAAAGTTTTCCTGTTTTAAAATGTTTTTTTTTTTTGCAGAGGAAAATTTTGGAAAAACAAAGTGAAAGAAATCAATCCAGTGAACAGCCACCAACAAGGAATGATGATGTCTATTTTGCCCACATCAGTGCAGAAGACATGAACAGTCTGAAGGAGATGCTTAGGCAACGTGACAATGAAATCAGTATCCTTTAACATGTTTCTGTATATCTGTTAAGATTTGCCACCACCAGCAGACTACTATTCCTTTCCTATCATTCCTTTTTAGTATCCACCACTCTGCACTTCTTCTCCCTTCTCCTTAAAAATGGGCACCAGATCACATGCCCATAACTCAGGACTCCCCTCATTCTCTTTATGAAACTGTCCAGTCAGGGACTCTGCTGCCACCTCTCTTAAAGACCTCCACATGTAATATTAAGGCATTGTGTGGATTACCTTTTTCGACTTCCTGTACTTTCCGCTGTTCATCTTCTTCATAAACCTCAGGGAATTTACTTGTGTTTAACCCTTTAATACAGGAGCTGTCACCGGCGACAGGAAATAACAGACACTCTTTATGGAACTACAGTTAATGTAGATGTTTTAGTCAAATAATGTAACTGTCTAATAATATGCTTCACCTGATGTGTAACATCTTACTATAAGCAGCTAGTTTTAGCTTCAGAACTCCTTGGATTTATGTTAATTAATGACATGGTTGGTAATTTATGGTCATTCATGGAGCGTAGACACCAGAGCTAAAGCTCCGGTGATAAAGGGCCCAGACTCCCTCAGTATCACCATTTCCAAGTTATAGTTATTTTCCAGATTAGAGTTTTAAAATTTCAGAGGCTAAGATCTCCTCCTCCATCTCCATGTTCAGTTCCAGACACCAACTACTATCTTTGATTCTAGAGTCCTCATACTCACCAGCACGCCAACGAACAGGGAGCTACATATTTTTTAGAGAAAGAGCTTTTTTTAGATGAAAGCTTTCTCTCTCCTTTATTAAATATATAACAAGTTACTTCTTTAACACTGTTCCTGAGGTATCCTGGTGAAAATGTTGAGAAAAGAAAAGAAAAGGGCAGATGATGCTGTTGCCAACTGTCAAAAGTTGACATGCCAAAGTCTCCCAAACTGTTCCACAATTCCAGGGCTTGGAGAAGGAATGATAGACATTCTTTCCTTGAACCATGGTGGCCAAGCAACCTCAAGATTTCTAACTAGAGAGGAAAACATGGAGCTTGGAGAAGATGTGTGCACAAAGTCAAAGCTTACTGAAGAAATTGCCGGCATGAATCCACTGAATGGCCAACAGCTGAAATCCACGAGTCCTCAGTCACCAGATGGAAATGCTAAAGCTCATCAGGAGCACCAGAGAGCAAAAGAAAACATTCTTCAAGAATCTCATAACGGACATGTGAAGCAGCTTTCTTTGAACCGTGGAGGTCAAGTTTTCTTGTACATGAAAAAAGGTATGACTGCATTTATTTACGTTTATTTAAAAATGTGTGTATCTGTTTCTGACAGTGAATGCACTTTAAACTTTAAGAGTTATTTAGTCCAACTAACTAAAAAAAAAAGGTAAAACGTGACAATTCTATGAAGATGTTCCATGAATCCAATGAAAAACTGATCACCTTCTATGAAAGTCTACATATTCCTGATCTTTCTCATTTAGAATGTAGGCAGCTTTTTGATGTCAGCTCTGTTGTCACTTTACTCATTATTCATATCCAGTATTATAAAAGACTGCATTTATTTGAGAGTTATGGCAAGTAAAGGCATGTTTGTGAGTGGAGGCTGGGCATCTTTCTGGTCTCAGTCTGTCATTTATGACAGAGAGGTCGACATGCAGTTTTTAAAACTTTTGGTTCCATATCCAACACATCCTTGGTGCTTTAATGAGGCCTTCAGGTGTTGTCAGAAACTTGGACTGTAATATGACTGTTTTGGTTAACTATCAGCTTCAGTCCCAGAGACTATCCTACTCCCTTTCCTCAGTTTTCCAAAATCATTCTACTTTTGGCACTAAGACATTGAACCTTACTTTATATCTTGCATGTAGGTATTAAGCAGTTGCTATAGCAATTGTTTGCGCCTATATCGGTTTAATTTAATGCTCGATGGTACCACTTGTGACCATGGCTGTAGTACAGTTTATTGTAAAATGCATGTTTTTGTTTCCTAATTACAAGTTTGAGTGAATCCCTTTTAGATCCACACAAAACTGTGTTTCTACAAGGGCAGCTGTTACTCAAAAAAACCTAACAGCTGTTACTCAGTCATTTTGTTTCAGAATTGGTCACAATGACCATTCTTTCTCTGGTACCTCTTTTTTTCTCAGTAAACCTATTTTTTCATGCTATATTTTCTTTATTGCAAGTCATTTAAGTTACAAACTGGCCAATCAGATGCCTCAGTAAAAGCATGGGGGTGGCCCCCGCTGGCCCCCGCCTCCAACGTTCAATAAATATGTTTGATTGACAGATTCTCCTGAGCCATCTTTCAGTGGAAGGGGTGTGGCTTTTCAACAAGCTCACTCCTGATTAGTGAGAGGGATTCCCATAGAAATGTTGACTAAAGCGACTCAGAACAATCACTGCTGACTAACCTCATATGGTTCCAAATTGGCAAAGTCCATACGGTGCAAAAAAAAATATATATATATATATATATATATATTTCTGAATTTGCACACTTCATCGGGCACTATCCCACTTATACCATGGTCACTTACAAAAGAGATAAATATAGATGGCTTTTTTTTTAAAAAAGGTGGACTATTTTATATGTAATGCGGCCTGTTGTCATGGTAATATGACATAAAATGAAGGAAACATTTTCTCTCTGTGCTTTTTTTTTTGTTTAAAAAGCTGCATATTGTCAGAGATTTGGGTCACATTTGGCTCCATCATGAATAACTTTCGATTTTTCTTAATATTTGGATGGGTTTCATCAAACAACTTTTTAAGGTGTGTAGTATCTTTCTCTTTTAGTGAATTAGTACAGTTCATTTACACAATGACTGAAAGACAAAAGAGAAAGTAAAACAGTTCTCTGTTAATTTAGCAGTGTGATCGTAATCTTGTTTTCATAAACAAATCTTAAATACTTTATCATTGTGAGAACATAACAACATGCTTTTGCTGTTTTTGCTTTCCCAGGTTTACGGCTGTCTACGAGCAAACAGGAAGCCTTTGAAATCTTTATAAAGGACCATGAAGAGCAACAAATCATTGAGAATAACAAAAAAATTATCAAGAAGAGGTTGGTTAACAGAGAGAAACTGTCAAAAAACATTGTTTAAATTAAATAAGTTACTAATGTTAAATTGACATTTGACAAGAAATACCCCCAAATACTTATAGATGGGGGCGACCAAGAGTTTGTAACCAGAGAGGGTGATTGGATTAGATATATACATAAATGTATTCAAGATGAATAAATATACATGCTTTCCGTTTTCTTAGTGTTAAGTGACTTTCATGCAACCAATCATGGAAGTGCTGTAGATCACATCATATTAAGTTTATTGTTAATTGTTACAGCATTTAGCAGACAAAAAAAGAGCAGTGCCATTGGATATAGAAGGGAACTGGAAAAATTAGGCACAAAAGGTAGTTCCTGAATGTCCAAAACAAAAAGTAATGGACCCAAAATACTGCCCTGTGGAACATCCAAACAGCATTTCAGGGCTTGTGAAGTTACCGAGCCAATCTTTACAGTTTGAGACCTGTCACTTAAGTATGATACAAACAGATTTACTATTGCGGAGGTGAAATGAAAAAACAAAGTTTATTGAAGAAAGTTTGGTGACTGTCTCAGACTTGAGAGTAGGAATGATCTAGGCTCTTTCCCTCATTGCAGGAAAAACGATTTCCTAAAACATACTTTAACTAAATGATGAAAACGTGGTACAGATGTGCATTAAAATCTGCCTCGTTCACCTCTCAATGATTACACTGATATGAACTTAAATTCCTTTGAACAGATCTGCAGAGGCCAGAACCCTTTCAGAGCATCTGAATCAAGTCAGAAATAGAATTGGTAAGTTGCCCTCCTTTGCATTTTATGGTTTTAAGCAGTTTATATGCTTCACTTTACTCCTCCTGTTCCAAAGAAAACACTAACTGTTGTACTGGTGTCAGCGTTGTTGTCAGTGTTCAGCCTCTCTGGTGTGTCTTTTCAACACATTTCAAACATTTAATAAAACTTGAATATTTTTGAATGTACCAAGAACATTTGTGAGCACACCCCTGAACTACTACAACAAAAGAGACGGAGTCTACTTGTAACTGAGCAGTTTCAAGCTTTTCCACAATTTCTCCACTGTGAATTGTCCACATTTGCAATGTGTGATGTGAGTAACTGTGGTATACAACCACTACTCACAAGACTTTCAAAGAATTACACTTACAAAAAATGTAATAAATGCAGCAAAACCCATGGCGGTGCTCTAAAACCTATCAAATTCCAACTCTAAACCAGACTGTCACTGAAACTAACTTCAGCCTGATGATTTTTGTCAACTTGTGTGCTCCCCCCTTCACTCTTAACATGTCACTGGTATAGTCATGTGAAAACACCAGAATCTTTTTCATTCAGTTCTTCTCATTGCACGTGTACAAGATGTCAGCAGGCTTACAGAAGGATGATGTAGAGTAGAGCCTGACATTTTTCCCTTCCTGGGAGCCATGCTCTTATTTTTTTAACTTTCGTTCACCCTCTCTCTTTCTTCTCTTTAAGTCGCACGTGATTGGTCAATACATACGTGTTTGCGCTTAGCGCAGCGGGGAGACTGCAAGGAGGCAAAATCTGGCAACGTTTCACTTTTATTGATAAAACAGTTGAAAACAGTTCAACAAAGAACATCCTCCACAAGCATCCTTTACAGACACCTGAGAGAACTTCTTTAACACATGACAGATCATTACCGACAAAAGCAAAGCAGATCAGCTCCTCAAAGCTGAGACACTTAGTATTTTTGAATGCCAACCTTTATTGTGAACTAAAGTTTCTTTTTTGCACATTTTAATTTTGTATTTTGTGTTGTGGTTGCAGTTTATATATTTATATGTGATTTTTTTATTTAAAAAATTAGCGTATTAAAAAAAAATAGAGAATTGTACTCAATGAAGAAAAGAAGACCTATAAAGTGGGATTTGTTGCTAAAGTATTGTCTGTCTGAAAAAAGGTTTGTACTCGTCAAAAGAAATTCTCTGTCCGTAAAAATGCTTAGTCTGTGCGTAAAACGTCATGACACAGACAGAAAAGTTTTTTTACAAATCAAAATAAAATGTGCTTCCTTCCTGCGAATGGATTTTTTTGTCTGCTGCCACCGGGCTGCCATACCACGTTCCAAGTGGCCCAAAGAGTGGTACTAGTCCGCTGGCCACTGTTGGGGACCAGTGCGCTACATTAAGGGGATAAGATATAAGGAGGAATATACCATGAGGAATTATGGAACATCTTCCTCAACATCTGTGTCGGCCAAGGCAGGACGGATCCATACTTTTATTTTGTTGACAAAAAATTCTGGCCCTACCATTGGAATGTCCCAGCAGAAACCGATGCCCATCAGACAAGACAACATTTTTCCAATCTTCTATCGTCAATGAACGACCTGAACCACCAAAGTTAGGCCTTTGATCTCCATGTCACACACTTTTTACACTTTGTCTTTGGGTTTACTCAGTCTATGTCCAAACTCTGATTATTGAGGCACTTCTCATCCAAAGACCTATCTACAATGGTTGTAATTCTGGATTTTGGAGGCAATAGTTAAAGAATGCAATTTTATCCAAAGGTGAAGTGTTGTTCCTTTTTCCAGGGTCCCATTAGTGTTTTACAGCAGGCACATTTGAGCATCAAATAATGAGCAAAAAGTGCAAGTACAGAATATATATCAAAAACTTTACTGGAGTGTACATGTTTGTTTACAGGAAATATATTTGTTTTAAAATAATTTTCAGTTATTGCTAGATCTTAAGCTTCATACTTGAAATTATTTTTATTATCTTAAACAGTTTAGCTGCTTTAAACCCTTATTTTTAACTTAAACCTTTTTTTTCTTTCAAAGACATGAAATTATAGTTATAGTGTGGATTAATTTCAGAGACTCTTCTGAACTCTCTCACCGAAACTTATTTTAAAAAGCTAATATATATATTATTTATTTTGCTTTTGAGAGTTTTTCTATGATTTTTAGAATATGTTGTTGAAACGAATGTTCTGACTGTTTGCTGGTATCCAATAGTTTTACTTTTACTTTACTTTTACTACCAAGAAAATAAAAACCTAATTCAATAATAGTTGTTTTTTTTGTCTCACTCGATGCCACCTTCTCCATTAGCTGAGTTGAAGAAGGAATTGCAAAAGAGGAGAAGACAAAGCGCAGCACAAAGTAAGATCACAATGCCTGAATATTCTAACCAGAAAAACTTTTAGTGTGTCCGTGCACAAGGAATCATTGTACAGTCCTTTTACCCACTGTAAGGTACAACATGCACCCATGTCTGTAACTGAACCATTGCCCAAATCACATCAGTAAATTACATTTAGATGCAATCTCTGATATATTGTAGAGCTCAGAAAAACCAACCTTCCAGTGGAACTTCATCTTTAATTCTGAACATTGTTTCGATGAGGTACCAGGTTAATGTGTGTGGGTGCATGCATGTGATTATGTATCATGCCAGTGTTTTAATGTGTTGTCTTTCACGATTTCCAGATGTTGAGCTGAACCACACACAGGGGGGGAAGCTTGACCCTATAGAAGAGGACCTTTGTGAACAAATTAAACAGGAAAAAATTGCGTAAGTCTTAAAGTGTGAGAAGCATCCTAAAGGTCTTCTAATTTTACTGTTTTGGGACTAATTGGTGCTGTCAAAGGCTTCCTAAAAGTTGAACTTGTGCTCTTTGTGTCTTCTGTCAGTTACAAGGCCGCCATTGGTCGCCTAAAAGCTCTGAGGACAGAGATCGATCATCTGCAGCTGTTGTTGGAAAGGGTGAAAGTCAAGATCCAGAAGGACTTCCAGAAGTGGTGGACCCAGGAGACTGGTAACCTGCAGGTAATATGACCACATAAGTCAGCAGTTTGTGATGACATGTCAAGGAGGATTCTTAGATGATCATTGCCTCTTTTTTGGTCTTAACTATAAAAGTTCTCATCCAGAAAATGTCAATTTTTGGACATCTTGAAGGTGACTGATGTGTCAAAGACTTTGGAAGGTTTTATGACATTACTGTCTCTCATGAAGCGTCTGCTCAATAACTCATTTTTCACTTGTTTTGATGCAAAGCACATCACTCGGGATAATGCAGACTCTAGTTTTATTTTAATTTCATGTGATAGTTTGGTGTTTGTGCTTTAGTTTCATTTATATAGGAAGATTTAGAAAAACTTGAGATGAGACCTTGAGTTTTAGTTTTATTAATTTATATGGTGCCTTAAAATGACCTCAGTCAAACAAGGCGCTGTCCGTTAAAAGGTCAAAAACCAAATAAAAGAATCCTAAAATTCACAGGCAGCCAGTGAGGGGTAGCCAGTATGGGGGTGATGTGGTCCCTCATCTGCGCTTCATCACAGTAGTGATGAACGGAAGCAACCTTTCTTTAATGGTAAATAAATCTGTCACAGAGCCACACAAACACACTTACAAACCTTCCTATGTGTGGAAACCCTTGGAATTTAGCAAAGACTTGATCATACAGTGAGCTAGAATGTTCTAATAATGTCCCTTTGGATTATTCTGATGTGGAAAAACAACAGTGGAATGAACTGGGGGGGCACAGTGAGCTGGGACAGTTTGTGATGGAGGAGCTCTGCGACAAAGTGTTAAATGTGAAGCTAAAGTCCACAATAGAAAGAAGTGTGTAGGTTCCTGCAGAGTCAAGGTGATGTAGGATGTAGTAAAGGGCCATGTTGACCACGTCACCCCCTGTTGAATCAGCTTTAGACGCCCTTCAGTGCACCAGAAGCCCTGCAGATGTACAGTAGTGCCCTGTCCAGGATATGTTCACTGAGCCAGGTTTCAGTGAAGCACAGGGCGGAGGAGCAGCGAAAATCAGAGTTCTTGGATAGAACAGCAGTTCGTTCTGTTTGTCAGCCAGGGAGCTGACGTTTCCCGGGTGTGTGGCCGGCAGAGCAGTGCGTAAACCCCGCTGTCTAGAATCCAATCGATGTTAAAATGAATCGTTACACCCCTAACATTAAATGCTTACATGCTCTCATTGGAACTATGTTCTTAAGGAAGGTTACTTTTTGTCCCTTTATATCATCTGAGTGCATTCTTTTTGAATTATTTTGCCAAATGAGTGTAGTGAAGCTCCAGACATAGTTAAGCTCTTTTCAAAATGTGTTATTAGGGCTGTGAGACTGGAGCAGCGGCTGGATGTCACACTCTGTCATCACATGCAGTTTTGCATGCATCCTCATCTGGAACTCCGGGCTTGTGGTGAGACATTTCTCTATTTTAACTAAATGTTTTTGCTCTCAATCCTGCAGGTATTTAAAAGATGAATAACCTAATTTCAGAATATGCTGCACTCATTTGTTCCAGAAAAGAGGATTTGCTAAGACACACAGGCTGATGCATCTCTACTCAATACCTTTATGTTCTTTTTAGGTGCTGGAACAGAGCCTTGTGCAAACAACAACAAGCTCTTTTTTCCAGGGGTCTGATACTGAGCACATCTTAGCATCTTTTGTTTTGTTGTTACCATCTGCAAGGTTGTTTTGCTGGAGGAGGGTCTCTAAGTATTTGACCTTAAGGAATGGCTCTGGTGGTTTTGATATTTGCTGTCTGTAAGTGCTGCCGAAACAAAGTCATTCATCCGCATTCCTGGTCTTTCCAGCTGTAGTGAATGTAGTGACTGTCTATAAAATCATTTCATCAGCAAACATTAAAGAACAAATAAATCTTTATATAGTTCTATGTTTTAGCTGGTAACCCGAAGTGCAGTTCATGAGAATAATGGTAAATGGAAATGGCGTGTTCTTGTATGCACTTTTTTACCTTCAGAGAGCCCGAGGCGCTTTACAGTCACAGTCCCATTCACCCACTGACAGCCGCTCTGCTGCCAACCCTTAACTACTAGAAGCAGGTTCAGTGTCTTGCTCAAGGACACTTTGACACATGGGAGGGAAACGCAAGAATCGGACCTGCAATCTTCCAAGCAGAGGTCGACCGCCCACCTCGGCACCAACATTTTTTTTTTCAAACAGTTCCCCCCCATCCACCTCTTTATCCCATGAAGGTAAACATTGGGCATCAGGTGGGTAGGTAGGTGGAAACGTTCATATTTGGGACCTCTTCCTCTAGGGAGAGCTGCATAAGCAGGCAAGTACAGCACTGTAGGGCGGAGACCCAGCCTCTTCACAAAAAAAAACGGTGATGAAGGTCCCCAGCTAGAGTTGGAGGGGCTGAACAGCAGCCGACCCTCGGGGAGAGGATCCAACTGAGGAAGCAGTGGAAATAAAAATGATCGAAAAGTGTAAAACTACTGATAAAAGCAATAAACAATTAAGCCTTAAACATAAAGAAAAGGTGATTAAAAATCCAGTGTAAAAGCAAATGAATAAATTCAAAAATGAGCAAAGTCCTTCATGGATCTCCAAACTGGTGTTATTTGAGCCCACCTCTTGGTCTTAGTAGGAACTCGTGCAGCAGAATTCAGAAGAACCTGACGGTTCCTAATATTATCCAAATCAATTCTATTGATGATAAATGCATGCATCAGCATCTCCATATTTGCACAGCACGTGGTCAACTTCGAGTGAGAGAACAGATATCTGTAGCTTGTGACAGAGGGTTGCTCTAGCATGGAGCCTTCTGTCCGTCTTCTGCTGGATCCTGCAGTTGTTCCTCTGTTGTTCTTTTTTTCGTGTGTAATGAAAACGTAGTTTTAAATTTTTTAGGGACCAAAGAACAGACTACAGGCTAAAGTGTGAAGCCCACTGCTGCTACTTGGCCCCGGTTTGACCTCATGGTTGAGGTATATGGACAGAGACCTTCCATTTGTCCTAATTTCCTCTATCCATAAGGAAGCTTCAGGGACAAGTACAGCAGCGGGTGAAAGACAAGAGACGGAAGAAAGTGAGGAAGGAAAGAGTGAGCCACCTGCTGGAAGAAAAAGAAGAAGGGACAGTGATGAGCTTCTATCTAATCGAGGAGGACATGAGGCAGAGGAGCAGAGAGCACGAGAAAGGAGGGAGGCTTTTGATCCACTTTTCAGTCTTTTGGAAAAAAGTGTAGAGAGTTTCAGGATGCATCTTTACTGTCCACCGCATCATCCATCTGCAGGATTTGCTGTCGATGGATGTTGCATGACCAAAGATTATCCAACAATACATAAACATCAGATATTACATGCACAATCTTAACATTTTTGTAAAAAGAAAACTTTAAAAATGTGTATTTAGTTACATGTTACCAGTAATCGTGGTCTGGTGGTTCCTCCAGGGCAGATAGTTGGTCCCACAGAGAGCACCGCTGATGGCCTCCAAACCAGCCTCCCTTTCACCTCCCACATCCTCCTTGGGCTCATCCTCTGGGCCACATGGTCACCAGCACAGAGGCAGATGTTATGGAGGATGGTACAAGCTTTACCAACAAGCAATTTTCAAATTAAGAGAAATATTAATAGATATATTTCCAAAGAATACCAAAAACCCATTCACAACCGGTCTACCTGCTCAACAAAAGACCCGGCCAACGTCAACCAAGAAGGATGCAGCCTTAGAAGGATGCAGCCCTCGAACTGAGACACATCCATAGTTTATCTTCAAATACAAAAGGAGTTTATACAAATATACTCCTCATGTGTTTTAACCACTCTATTGTAATGGTAAAATATGTCCAGCACAAGAAACCGTCAGCACTTCTTTGTTTGCTCAGTTGCTGGACAGGAAATTAAAAAGAAAAAAACAATAAAAGTTTATAAGCACTGCAGTACTTTAGGCTGCTTTATAACTTTTCTCCTCCTTACCTAACATGCTATAATTCAAATATACTGGTCTTATATCTACCAAATATGCATTCTTTTGGTAGTTAAGAGCTACATTGTGTACTACATTTGTGCACAAAAAAACAGCTTTGGATTACAGCTCCACCCTGTGGTGAGAGAAGTCCTTACAAACATGGACTTTTGTTGTATGAAAAATATTGCTTTTAGGGTGATGCAATCTTCTAAAAGAATGTTAAATTAATATTCCACTCTCCTACTATTGACAGCAAAGAGTTTCCAGACACAAGTCCAGACTATTGCTACTCTAATGCTCAAGATGCAAGGTCAGTAATGTTATACGATATGCATAATTGCGTTTCTATTATTTTACTCTAAATAATGATCATGCCACTTCTTTTATTTTCTGTAGAATCCCCAGAAGTATGGAGGGTGACTTGTATCCATCTTCAGAGTGGAGGTATAATTAGTTCCCGGTGTTATTCCTAATGTTTCAACCTGTTGTCTCAGCGTTTGCTCTGCCTGTTTACCGGATACTTATAAATTTGAGCAATCAATAATCCTAAATGGATGCATTAACGTGTAAAGAAAAAAATCTTTGTTCTAAAGATTGTTAGATTTTCAGAGTTTAGGGAGGCTCTAAAAGATCAGTTATCATTCGGAGTGACATCAGCTCTGTGTAAAGCCTTTCTCGGATCAGAACCCTAAAAGTGACCAAAAAATGAGCGTACTTGTGTGTTTCGTGACCATCGCTACACTGGCTCACAACACAAATACCACAGACACCCACCGTCTACACAACTGTGCACGAGAAGGAGGGGTGTCTTGAAGGAGTCCTGCCGCTATGAGAGACAGTATCTAAAGCAACCAATACCTTTTAGACCCGGCGTTTTCTGGAGACTGGCGTCAATGAGAGACCGGCGTTTTCTGGAATAACTCAAAACTGAATTCACTTAAAGACCTGTCGGCCGAGACCCTTGACGGGCATCTACACACATCAACTAATGACAACAAAAAAGACACACTTATGAATGACATATATCTCACATGTATCACGAATGACCGTAATTACATTCGTGGAAAATGCTCAAATCATGCATCGTGACAGTTTGACACAGCCTTGAACCTTTGCACAAACTCCTGTTTAGTCTGAACCTGCAGATTTTTTTATGAATTATGTTCTTCCAAAGAATGAGCCTCATCACAAAATATTTGTGCCCCTTCCAAGTTGCATTTATAAACTCTCAAAAAATCGAAAACAGTTCAGTGAAAGGTCCTTTCAAACTGCTGTAAAACAGCTTTGTTCTCGTCCAACGATCCCTCAAACCAACGGAAAATATTTCTGTCTGTGTCAGTGTTCTAAGTCCTCCTGATCCGTCAATGTTTGATGGCTTTTCAGGGCTCTGGACAGCACCGGGCCGTCTTCCCCTGTTCCACTCACAGGAGACCAGCAGGTGGATGCTGACGTCCTGGCTTTTGTCAGAGCTCGGCAAAATCTTCTCAGCAAGAAAGGTAGCACAAACACAAGCTCTACAAACACTTAACATGGATGTTTTTTTTTTAATACTATCATTTACACCAAACTTATCAGCATTTGATGTTTTTGAGATTTTATAGACAATTTAGTGGGGAGAGCGAACCCCCTCTACAACTAGCCTCTAAAAGCCACTCTGTGTTTTGCTAGTAAAAATAGTTTGTATGAGCAAGCAGTGAGTTTTATTCCAACAGAAAAGCTTGTGTAGCTCAGGAGTAACTCATCATCTTGTTTTTGTGTTTTCATTTCCAGCTGCCCCCCCAGCAGTGAAATCCTGTCAAAACAAGACCTAACTTCTGGACAGAGGAACTCTGGGAGCACTTACTGCCTCAGTCACCTGCAAATGTTCTGAGGAAGGCACACAGATACCTGTGTTTTAAGGGCAAATGACTTCACATTAATGGAAATACAATGGATTGTTGTTGTTTTTACGCTTTTTTAGGAACATTTTGGACAACATTCAATATTTAACGCCTTATTCACTGGCCTCTGCGAGCTGTAAACTGCTGAACAAATGTGAAAAGAAAAATGAAAAAACTTTGATTTCCAAAAAACTGGTCTGTAACTCGTCTATTTAAAAGCATTGTCCATTCATATATGGATGTACAGTTACAGTCAACACCAGCCTCTAGAAAATAAAGATTTATTAAATTTAAGATTATTGACAAACAGAAGTAAGGGGAAATGCTCAAAACATCACTTCTGATGCATCATCAATAGAAAAAGGGTCTTCAACACCGTTGTATTTCTTTCAAGGTTTTGATGCAAACTTCAACCACTGATTTTGTTTGGATATTACTTGTAAGATTAATCCGTTATTCACTGCTGCTCAGGGGTGGATCCTGTCCCAGCATGCATCTGGCAAAAACTGGGATACATCTCAGTGAGGTCATCATTCAGTTTCTTCCACAAGCTGTTGAGCATGTTTACCAATGACTGAAAGACAAACAACAGATGATTGTTTAGAGATACTATGGTATCATTTTTTTATTTCCTACATTATATTGTGAACAGAATTTTCTTGTCTTTTGGGTTTCTAACCCCCTGCACATCAGAAACAACTTGTTAACATTTTTGCATGGCTTTGCATCGATTTGTTTGATAGATGACGAGCAGCTGCACGCTTTGCATCCTGGCCGTGACTCTTGTTCCCTTGGAAATGTTTCCAGGGTAACGCAACCTTTGCAGTTGTGTCTGTAATATCTCATTGCTTTATCTCAGTTTTCATTCAGTAAAGTGAAAGAAAAGTTGGAATAAAATGAGACAGTATTTATCTAAGAATATGAATGCAGCCAATAAAAAGACAAACACTAGCTATGAGTTGAGCCTTTTTGTAAAATGTATTTACGGCATCAAACAATTCAGGAATTTGTCATCTAAGTATATATAGATCGTCTGTTTTTTTGTGGTATTGAGAGACAATAGATGCAGCAAGTTAAGAATGCTTCACAGAAAATAAAAATGACCTAAGCTAACAATGAAACATCAAAAGTAAAAAGAGGGATGTGTTCTTGGAAAATATGGAAACAGAAACAAGTTACAGCATGTCACTAAGAGATTTTGGAATCCATTTTATCTAAGAATCTTTAGAAAAAATTGACAATAGGTTTTGGAGTGAATGCAAATATTATAAATGTGTGTTCAAAATCTGAACGCGATTGAAAAGTTTGTCACTGTTAAATAATTTGACATAATTTGATCTAAAACTGAAAGTTTATTGGATTTTTCCAATTGATTTAAAGTAAATAATTATGTTTGTATTTTTCAGTGAAGTCAAGCTAGGCTTTAGATGCATCTTTATGAGCTTCTCTCTGGGGACCTCTTTTAAGTCTTAGGTTTATGGCTCATAATCAAACAGCACTCAGTCGAGCTCTCCAAAATGCGCTCTCCTTCCTCTCCATGTGACCATAAACAGGCTTGGCTCCTGACTGGAGTGGAAAATGTTTGCTGGTTGCTTGAGCAGACTTTTTTGACTGGAAAAATATAATGAATGATGGGACTTCAATGCACACACAAAATGAAATGACACATTTTGAGGCAAGGCTGTACTTCCAGTTAGTAAATACTGGTTTAGAATTACCAACACTCTTTAATTGTCCCATTTAAACAAATGAACTCCTGTTACACTCTGAAAAGGGTGTTTTGACCTGACACGCAGCCACTGACAGGTGAAACATTAACTTTTGTTCTGCATTAAAGTTGCTGCCCCTGCTTCCTAATTAGTGGACGTTTCCAGATGTCACACTAATGGTGGCCTGGAGTTTGGTTGTTACCCAGGCAACCCATAAATCAACATCAACGGTGCCGGGCCAAGCTGAGAACATTGCCAGTGAGAGAATAACACATTTTCAGCTGCACCACATTTCTCAAACATTTATTTATTTTACAATTGTCTCCACTCTGTTGTGCTTTAGAAAGAGAATGCCTCTCTGTCCTGGACAACATTTCCTTTGCAGACCTTACCATAGTGTCTGTACACTTTTTTAAGAGTTCTCACTTTTTTTCCAACTTCAGCATCAGCTTTTGTGTCCTTTTTGATCCTCTGTGAAGGTAGATGGAGAGTTCTCAGTTGGTGCGCATCAAAGTGAGCTGGACTGCACTTTTGGCTCTAGCCCACTTCACTTACCTGCTCGTAGGAGCTACCGTTTTTCAAATTCTGGAGCGAGAAGCTGAGAGCAACAACCGCAACCACTTCCAGCTGGAGAAGCTGAATTTCTTGGCTAATTACACTTGCCTGGATGGACCTGCCTTGGAGAACTTTGTTAAGGTTTGCTTTTAAATTGTTTTCCTGAAGCTATGAAAAACAACTCCTCTGAACATCCTCCAAAGGGACTACACAGAACCAAATTACTGAGGAAATCTTTGGTTGACACCGAGCTGAATAGTTCTGTAAATTCTTTTAACAGTAGCAGATGGTTTTGTTGTAACTAACATCAGACATTTTCACTAGAAAACATTTGCCGGTGTAATTGGTGTCTCATGTGGAAAGACCTACAAAATGTTGTGATGGTTGTCTGTTGTGAATGCAGGTGATTTTGCATGCCTGGGAGAATGGAGTGAATCCCTCTGGGAACTCAACAAACCCCAGTAACTGGGACTTTAGTAGCTCCTTCTTCTTTGCAGGCACAGTTGTCACAACTATAGGTGAGCAGCTGATGCTCAAACACATCCTTCAGACAGACCTGCTGTGCGCCAACATCTTCTCTGCTGCTCGGTTCACAGGTTACGGCAACCTCTCTCCGAGCACAGTGTCTGGCCAAGTGTTCTGCATCTTCTATGCCCTGTTTGGGATCCCCCTGAACCTGGCTTTCCTAAAACAGATTGGCAAGTGTCTCAGCATTCACCTGAGCCGATTCGAGAGGAGGATGGTTGCAGTTGTTCCCCTTAAGATACCTGTGTGTCTTTATTCTGTTTAAAAATACGTTCTTAAAGTACCACTGTTCAGGTTTGAAACATAACTCATCAGAGGTCCCCTCTGTTATTTTGTCCCAGCGAACAGTTGAAGCTATGGTGGTGAGTTTGTTCTTCGTTTCTGGCAGCCTCCTGTTTCTGGTCATCCCTCCTCTGCTTTTCAGTTATGTGGAAGATTGGACATTTGGCGAGGGTTTCTACTTTGCTTTTATAACTCTTAGCACCATTGGTTTTGGAGATTACGTAGTGGGTGAGTAAAGACAGGCAACTACAGATGTGCGGTCACCTCTGTCAAACATAAAAACCCTTTTTTCTTGCTGTAGCTTTCAAATATTTTGAGTTGTATGTATCAGAGACCTCCCTATGTTAGCACAATATTCATGTTTTTTTTACTCTCTAAAGGAACGGACCCAGGCAAGGAGTACATCTCTCTGTACCGTAGCCTTGCTGGCGTTTGGATCATATTTGCTCTGGCTTGGCTGGCACTCATCCTAAACATGGGAGCCCAAATGCTGGAAAATGTTGTCACCCTGATGCGTCCTGGCTTCACAAACCAAGAGGAAGAGGAAGAGGAAGAGGTGGGATCCTCTGGTAAACTGGAGGACTCATCCAACATTTGACCATGAACTCCATATACCCTCCAAGTTGCAGCTGCTAACTAGAGGATGCTGTATTATAATAGAAAAGTAGTGAAAGGACTTAGCAATGTTTTGGTTTGTTAGCAAAATCCGTGTTTGTTCACTTTTCTTGTATGTAATGCTCAAATAGTAAAAAAGAAATCTGTGCTTAAATGTTCTTTCTACCTCTGTCAAAACAAAGTGTAATTGGCAGTGTTTAATTCAGTATTGTTTTCTGTAAGAATCTTGTTTTAACAAACAGCCTGATCAACAACCTGTATGGGTTATTCTACTTCTTCTCTTCCACTTTGGCGATGAAATCATCAATCAGGACCCTGTAAACTGAGTTATTGTTTTTGGTTTTAGATTAATAACAGAAATGTGCTTTTGAGTTCATGTGAAAGTGTGTGCAAACAGGCTGGGACGTGCACTCGTGCTGGAATCTCCATTGCTTCAGCTGTTTCAAACTAACACATTAATCAAGATGGAAGGGGAGTCTCATTAGTTATGAGCTGTTTTTTTGTTTTAAAAAAATGTTGAGTATATATAAACGTCACCAAAATTAAAGCACTTCGCTGAATGTTTTTCATATCTTAGTATCTTTCTTTCTTCAAAGAATGACTTCACCCATAGTCATCCCTGCAGTCTGTGCTGTTGTCTTTTCCTCGCCTTATTTTGTTGTTTTAGATTTGCATGTCAGGCCTCTGTCATGAACCAAACAGTAGAGCCTAACGAGATTCATTTGTTTGCAAGACAAGGAGTCCAAGACTTGATCTCTGTGCCTGAGTGCAGACACTGAGGCGGGGTGTAGGTCAAGATGGGAATAAAAGAATTGTTAAACCTGACCCGGGTGCCGTCCATCCTGGTGCTTGGCATGGTTTATGTAGCCTACGTGCTGATCGGTGGGGTGATTTTCTGGAAGCTGGAAGGCGATTTGGGGAAGAAGGATATTAGTAACTTATTACTGAATAAACAAAAGCTTTTATCGACATACACCTGTCTGAACCACCAAGGCCTGGAAGATGTAGCTCAGGTAAGACCTAGGTAAACAAAATTTGATGAAGAACACCTGTTTACAGCCTAATGGAAGCTGAGATTAGTGATTTGGTTTAAAATAAAAATGAAAAAAATGAATTTTTCAATTGTCAACCGGGTTAGGTTTTAATTCATGTCTTTTCCGTCGTCCAGGTTATTCAAGAAGCATCAAAGGCAAGACTTAGTTTGAAAAGCAACACCACAACAGACGGCTTCTGGAAATTCACCAGCTCTGCTGTATTTGCTGCGACTGTGGTCACCACTATAGGTCAGACTTCAGTGCTCGCACACATCCAGTCAAGTATTTACGAAAGAAGCATGAGACTTCAATATGTTGTTGGACTTTCTCAGTCAAGGGCATCAAAATATTAAAAGAACAATTATGTTATGTTAGCTTCCTGTGGTTTTTGTTAAGACTACAGACTTTAGCGTAACATTTCCAGGAACGTTCTTCTGACGTTCATGCTGCATTTCATGCTTAAAAGTAATAATGAAGTTTCTTTCCCTGGTGTACAGTAGTCACAACAGAACCGCTGGAGACAGATTTCAACTTGTTTAAGGATATTACAATACAGCAAAGAAAATATAAGTTTGTTGTTTGATTGTTTACCTGGTCATGTTGTGTAGAAACACTATCATAATACCGCTGAGCTTAAATGCTGCCAGGCTGTCACTAAATAGTAAAGCGGTTAAGAATAAAAAATATATTTTTTAAGCAGAAAATTGGAATCGTTTGCAAACTCATTATTAGGTGATAATAAGGTTGAGCATTTTCAAAAAATAGCAGTTCATAAGATATTTTTTGTAACGTTGAGCCATGACGTAAACCAAACACATCTTTGATGTATACACTCTAAAAGCTATGCCAACAACATCTAAAGATGCAGGAAAGCTGTCTGATCTAAAGGCGTGTTGTTCTCTGTTTGGTCAGAGCAGGAGATGAACAAAAGTAACGACATTGTTTTTTCTTTACATGAATCCAATAGTTTATAAAATGTAAAACACAGTTGGAGTTTTGATGCTTGACAGATGCATTTTGCTCTGGTTCCAAATGTGGAGTCTGTTTTTAGTTAAACATTGTTTTTTAGTTTTTAATGCAATTAATAATCATGATTTTTACATTTGTCCTTGTTTTGTTACATGATTAGATGAATTAAAATGTCAAAATTCGATTTTGACTCTTGTTTTTTTGTAGCCCAGCCTAAAAAATTGACTCTTTCTGACCAAAAACTTGATTTCAACAAATACATTATTCAAACGTTTTATTCCGGACAAAGCTTAGTCTGGAAAAAGTAATCAGCCTGTCTTTATCTATGGTTCTTAGTTTGTAAATCTACAGAAAAAAAATTCTCATGAAATGTCACGCTGATAACAGTTCATTTAAGTTAATTGCAGAAAACTGTTGGACTGTTGTAAAAGCTGGACGGGTTTGATGCGGGCTGATGATGTCTCCACTGAGCTCCTCTTAAACCAAGATGGAGACGCTAATAAACTGTATTTTTGCAGGTTATGGAAACATGAGTCCGAGCACATCGGCCGGTCAGATCTTCTGCGTGTTCTTTGCTCTCTTCGGTATTCCCCTGAATGTGGCGGTGCTCAACAAAGTTGGAAAATACATGCTTAGTTTGGAGAGGAACATCTCGGATTTCCTCCAAAGAAAGTCGGGAGGCAAGGTGGGTCGATCACCTTTGAGGGTTGAATGCGTACCCCGGTATGTGTTGAAAATCATAATGAAAAGTAAACTCGATCACATTATTCCTTCTCTCTCCACAGACATGTACACGTTTTTTTATACACCTGGTTTCTTACATCTGTGGGACGGTTTTCTTCTTCATCGTACCCATGATTGTATTCCAGCTGTTTGAGGGATGGACTTACTCGCAGGCCATTTACTACTGTTTCATCACCCTCAGCACTATTGGTTTTGGAGATTTTGTGGCAGGTAAAGCTTTAGTAAACTGCGTTTACTTTGATTGTCATTTAAAGATGTAATAAATGACTGTTCTGTTTTGCCTCTCAGATAACGATCCAGACATATCCTACCCAAACTGGTATAGTGTTTTCATGGCCTCGTGGATCTTCTTTGGGATGGCTTGGCTTGCTCTGCTCATTAACCATTCCATTGACATCTTGGAGCGGCTCAACACTCTCTGGAAACAGAAGTGGCGTGGAGCAGAACCTGAGGAAGGGTCAAGTGGCAGTGAGGCAAACAAGAAAGAGGAAAATGAGATCAAAAAGCCCCCGGTACCAAAGTAACGTACAAAAAAAAAGGGGAAACTTTCAGGAAATCCCAAAACTAACACAAGATTAGCAGTGAGTTTAGGATTTTAAAAAGATTGCATATCAGAACTGGTTGTAAGAAACTGTTCTTTGTGAGAATGTAACGGTAGTGAAGATGTAATTAAGCACAAATTGTTTTGCCTTGTGGTCTGTGCAGATGACAGTTTAGTTTTAAAAAGACCAGTATATATGTTCACTGCTGCTAGAATGCAAAGCCTCCCAGCAAAAGCTCCTTCCAAGCATAAAATGATTGCTTTAGAGGGGTCCATCTGAATAAACACATGCAGCATTTCTGCCGTTCATGTTCTCATGCTGAATGTGTTGGTTTCATTTGACAGAGAGGTTTTTAGTGAAATCGAGCAAAAAATGTTGACTAGAAACAAAGTTTGGATGTGAGGCGAATTAAAAATGTCTGTTGATCTTTGCCATTAAAAAATAATGCCCTTCAGTGAGTGGCACAGCTGTCTACTGAACAGAGAATACATTTTTCCATTTAGAAAGGACCTGTGACAGCAAACACCAAGGACCCAAATGCACGAAGGTACGTTTCCACAAAAGGTTTTACTTAAAAGAAACTAACAGAACACTCCAACACCAATGACACAGTGAGGGCTCCCTAAATACCTGTGAGATAATTATCATTAAGAAAGCAGTGGAGTAGCCTGCAAAAACAGACACAAAGGACTCAAAATATATTTACAGATGATTTGAATGTATTGCTTCATCACAACATTTTAAGCTGCATATTTAATATGCACGATTAATAAAGCAAGAGTCAGCTGAGTAGAGCCACTTGCCAGCATCTTTTCTGATTTGAGGGCATACATCACTGATGTCACAAAACAGTGCAGAATCTTTCTGGTACCGATGCTGTTGTTAGTGTTTATGACCAGCGTAAGATTCCTGACCTAAAATGAGCAGCACGCAGGCTGAAGTTACGTTAAAAATGTGGGTCATTCCCAGTACGACGGTCGGCTTCACTCACCACAATGATGAGCAAGCTTTCAACTGTGCAGCGTGAAGAGCAGAGAAAAGGCACCATCAATATTGTGTATGTTAATAATAATTCCTCACCATAAACAAGCCCACCGTGGTATTTTGATCCATTCACACATTTCTGAGGATTCCTCTGAAAACCTGCTGTTTGAGCACCAGCCCCGAGCGGGTCCTCACCACATATGCAGAGATGGACAAAGCGCCTGTGATGTCACCCGTTAACAATGCCTTACCTCCAGTTCCAACGAAAGGAAGTCAATTCAGTCACCATTTTTAACGTGATACTGACGCCGCCGTTTTAGAACCAGACGACAGTAGTAAGCAGGGATTGGTCCGAGTCATCAATTCCATGGCAACCACTCTTGCTCTTCAAGTTTATTGGTTTAGTTTGTCATTTGTGTTGTCAACACAGTATAAGGTACAAACAAACAAAAAATCAAAAAGGCAGAAGCTTATTTGATGCCTGTCCTTCAATACCTGACAATGTCCAACAAGGAAAATAGATACAATCAAATAAAAAATATATTTAATATATAAAAAATATGACGATAATTTAAAATATAATAATATATATAAGAAATTGAAACAAGTAAATCAAATCCTTTTACTTATGTGTTTTGTAGTAATTTAAAATACTTACGTTTTAAACTTTCTTTAAACAACAAAAACAAAATACTTCATTTTAGTTCATCACTCATTTTATTCCATAATTTTACACCAAGAACTGAAACACATCTTGTCTTAATATTTGTTTGAACTTTAACCTGTTCAAAGTAGTAAAGTATACTGACTAACTCTTAAAGTAAATAGTCTCTGTATGTTTTTTTGGAACTAAATTATGTTTAACGTTATAAACAATTTCTAACACTTTAACATTAACAATGTCCTTTAAATTTAAACTTTTAGTCAAAATAAATACATTATTTGTTGAATCACAATACACTGCTCTGTTAACTATTCTAATCGCTTTTTTTTTTTTGTAATTCAACCAAAGATTAAATGATAGTTTTTTTCCCCTATTTTTTTTAACTTGTCCTGTCCAACAGCTGAGCAAACAGATATGAGCTGAGAGCTGCCACATTTTTGGAATAAACGCTGGGGCTACTAATAGAATATATATACGGTAAAAAACAAAATTTCACAAAAAAGCAGATTATTTGATACATGATGTGACGCTTTGACACTGTAACAACTACAGAACCCGCACCGACCTGGACTGCAGCGGCAAAGGAAAATGAGATACATGCTGATCGTCATAAGTTAAAAAACAGCATCAGTGTAGAGAGAAAAATCAGCTCTTACTGCTTGAGGATGAAGCAAAAGTTTGTTTGAATGGAAGTCTAAACTGTTCAATTCCCTTCACACGTCTCATTTCCTTCTTAGATTCTTCTCTCTCTAAACCCTTTTGCTTCATCCCAGTTTTCTAAAATATCAAATGAACTAAACAGGTTAAAGAAAGCTATGAAATCACTCATCTTTCTCACTGTCTTGATAAAACTAAGGAAAAAGGTTGGACATCTTGTGTTTTTTTTAATTTGTTTAAAACAAATTAATAATTAGAAAATCAACTGGCGTTTAGGCCAGCGCAGTGAAATAGAAACTTTGGGCTATGTGACCGGAACTTCTTTTTTAGGTGTCCATTATCACTGTCTATTATCACTTTTTTATCCAGACCCAGCATCCAATCATAATTGAGTATTCACTTGGACCATGTCTAACTTGCTTTTAATCCCATCATACAATAAAACTCTTATTTTCTTTATACTGATCCTTGAATTTCTTTTCTTAAATTTGTCCTTACATGCAAGACACTAAGATTATTTCTAATGTATTCATCTTAAATTACTCACTTGTCCACTAGGTTGTAGTATTTTTCCATTTTGCTTTTTCTTCTCATGTAAAAACATTACATTTGTATTGTCAGCTTCAAACATGATTTTTTTGTAAACATATTGCATGAGGGAAAGCAACTTTTCCTAAATTGCTCCTGTTTCACTTTTTCTTTAAAACAAGCAACAATAAAAGAAACCGTAAATGAACCCAATCTCACACACCTTTAAAGCAAACATTAACCCTAATAAATGTAATTGCAAACAAGAATATTGAATGCCAAGAAAAGGATTTCCCTTTGTTGAATTTGTCTGTCGCTATATAAAGGTGTTCACAGAAGTTTTATGATGTCATTATGCTGGTGAATGTTTGGCTTTTGCAAACACAGAAGCCATCGTGGCAGCAAACACCTCTTCAGGCTCATATTTCACAGCGCTGGCAGCACTAACCAATGATAAACACACGGTCAGAGAGAGAAAGGATGTGTTAGAGCGAGGAACATTGAAGAAAAATAGCTGAGAGGAAGAAAAGGGAGGAGGAAAAGATGAGTAAAATTCCAATCAGAAAAAGAGGGCAGTAAATGTTTTTGCAAACATGGCAGGGTAACAGAGTAACTTCACCTCATGAGCATGTTTGAAGGAACTTTTGTAGCGTGAATGCAAAAGCAGTGTGAAGAATACACAGCGCATTTAAGCAGCTGTGTCTCACACACACACAAAGCAGAGAGAGCTGTTTTCCACTTGTTTCACTGTGACTGTGAGGAATGGGTAAATCCACACAATTTACACAACAACAGTAGAAGTTCTTTGGACGAATCTAAGGAAAACCCTTTGACTTGTGGATCATTGCCCTATGATGGAGTTGGTGAACTGTCTACAGTCCCTGGTATAGAACATGAATGGATGGAGAGATGGACTGATAATCATTTACATTTTTGAGTGTAGTTTCCTCCTAATAATTATGGAACGGCACTGTTGTAACATTGTTCCATGCATGTGTTGCTGCTTTTGTTCAGAATTTTTTCAATTGCTTAAATAATGTGTGCATTTGTGCAATAAACACATTAAAATGGCTAAATCGCTATCAGTTGTCAATTTCCTCTGAGGATAAGTCATTTTCATGCATTGTTCCTTCCTACACTCTGGCGTTTGCACAGTTGACATCTGAGATTAGAATCCTGACTCACGAGTCCACATTCACCAGTCATTAGCCCATTGTATGAATTTAGCAGGAATGTACAGAAGTTGACTCCTTCTTGTAGGAAAGGCTAATAGAAAACTGGCCTCTGAGTTGTTCTGTAACAAAAAAGAAAACCCTCTCAGACTGCATTGATCTGAAACCCTGCAAGACTTGATATTCCTCCATTTGCATCCTAGTCAAAGAAGTTGGACTCTGTGATGACCTGCAGTGATGGTTGTTTTTTATTGTCATATTAAAGGATTGTTGAGAGCTTCACTTTTGCTGTGGTTTTCTACTTTGACCAGCAGAGTACACTGCTCAGCTGAACAGAAATAACAGAAAGCTGTGGACTGGACAGTTTAAAAGAAATGCTAACTATTAATAAATACTGCTCGAGACATCATACCTGTAAGGTCTGATCCCTCTGCCTATTTACCACAGACGAGTGTTTTAATGGGTTTGCAAGCCACGAGTGGCCAGGATAGGATCCAGCAGCCCCGTGACCCCAAAAGGGACAAAAACGGGTTTAGAAAGTGGATGGATGGATGGATGGATGGGTGGATGGGTGGATGGATGGATGG
>BSAI01000101.1:28348598-28381495 GCA_036245035.1 Adrianichthys oophorus
TGGATGGGTGGATGGGTGGATGGATGGATGGATGGATGGATGGATGGCAAAGTTTTTACAGAATCTGTGTTACACGTACAAGGAACAATTAAAACATGCAAGTAAGAAAGGAAGGAAGACGTCATCGCAGAAAATGCCGTTTTTAGAATCATTTGCTGAAGTAATATTAAGCTTCCCTTGGCCTGATTAGATGTCATAATCGTGATTCCATACTTTATTTTGTTGAACAGCGTCTGTACAAAGTCCCCTCAAGATTACTGAGTCCATATTTTCTTTACATGAGCCGTCTTTGTGTCATTTTCAATCTTTTCATTGGACCTTCTGATGATGACCTGAGCCAATGAGAAAACTCTGTTCCTATTCCGCCTCCAGTGCCCCATGTTTTTCCTCTTGTGTATGCCCCGCCCCTTCACCCTAAACTAAACTCCTGTGACATACATACTGCTCTGTCACCGTCAGCTCTGCCGCACCACTGAGTAAAGGCCGGCATTGGCCTTGACCATAGACCTGGAACTGCTCTCCGTGAATGCTTCGCAAACATGTCTTTTAATCATTTTTCGTGCTGTTGCAGCTTTCGGTTGACTTTTACCAACAATCTGAGTCATACTGGTGCATGTGCTGTCACTGCTCTACAAACACTACAAGAATACAGAGTCGATTACTGGCTGAGCTCTACTGAGAGTCAGGGTGAAGTTTATGCAAAAATAGCTTGGAATTATTATGAGCAATACTGAAGCAAAATAAAAAAAGCTGTTTCTCTTTTTAATTTAGAATAAATAACCATCGATTGTTTGTGTATATCATTGCAGTTTGTGATTATCTTTAACAGCTGTCACAGCTCAGAAACAAAACTTATTTTATGTTAAACATTGAGATTTCTGTTCATTTGTCAAGCTGTTCTGGAACAAAATGTGTTTGAAACTGACAGACACACTATCACAATAAAATAAAGTACAGAACTCCACACAAAATGTATTATTCTGCTGTGTTGTGAAGCTTCATCATCTTTTTGCTCCTCCTTCTGTTTGTTTTAACTTCCTGTCCAACAGCTGAGCAAACATATATGACATGAGAGCCTCTTGTGTTAGACAGATTTGACTGTTATAAATCTTCAGAAACACAAGGTGTATATTTGTATAAACCCCTTTTGTAATTTAGGCTAAACTTTTTTTTAATATTGATTATGTTTGTGTCCTTTTTTTGTTGGACCGGACAGAAAAGAAGAGAGGGAAGGTGGGGGTGGGTGGGGGGCAAAAGAAAGGGGGGGGGGGGGGGGGGGGGGTGGTAAAAAAATGGAGGGTGGTGAAAGGGGAGGGGGGTAGAATCATAAAACAACAGGCAACAAGATGCTGGAAGTTTCTAATCATTACAGTCAGGTGTGAATGTTTGTCTAAAATGGGCGGGGCCTGTCTACACACTCAGATGACGAGCAGGGGCCCCACAAAGGAGACCCGACCCCTGAGCTCTCTCCTGGATTTTGCTCCTCCTTCTGGAACGTCATCTTAAATCAACAAAATGTCGTTTTTAAAAGTGACCAAGGAGCAAACTATCCCTGCAGTGAAATGTACCACAATAAGGTAGTTGATCCAAAAAAGAATTTCTATCCAAAATTCTTTACCCTCCAGTGATGACATCACCTGATGACTCCAAATGAAATGGCTACATTTCAATCAATTCCCAAATACTGAGTTCAGAGTCACTACAGCTCACACTAGCTGTACTATTCAGCTTTGTTGGACATATAAATGTAAGACAAAAATCACAATTTAAATGTTTACCCCTTTTTCCCACAACTCAACCTAGACTCAAACTCAAAACACACAAGCAAGGCCACGTTTCAAGTGTAACAACAGAGTAGACAGAGGTTAATCCCAGGCTGAGGTGACCTGCCCTGAATGCTTCACATGTTCACTTTGCTGTTCTAAGTACTCATTAACAGCAGTAAAACCAAATTGTGATTTTTAAAGGGGTAACAGTTCACTGTTATTCCACAAGAACTACATCATTTTTAGAGAAGCTCTTCACCTCTTATATAAGTCCACTTTAGATCTAATAGTAGTTTCCCAGTATTCTCTTTTTTATTTAGAAAAATTACAAACTATCTTTATTATTAGTATTATTATTATTGTTGTTGTTGTTGTTGCTGTTGTTGTTGTTATAAGTTTCTCCTGAGATGCACTGCTGTGTTCAGGTCACAGTCTTTTCGTAGATGCCTGTTCCCACTGGGCACAGGATGTTTATTAGATACCTAATAGCCATATATTGCAGATGTCTATAGTTACATCTACAGCACATCTCTGACAATTCTTAGGTTTCTGAAAGTTATCTACAGAGGTCTGCTACACATCTACTTGTAGACATCTAATCTTGGGATATTTCAGATGTCTACTAGAGTACTTTTTAAAAAACATTTACTGGTAAAAACGTAAATACTGCAATATTACATCCATCCATTCACCCTCAGAAGGGTTGCTGGTTCCAATCCATCTACGGTTGAAGGTGGAGTATGTCCTAATCAGGTCAGCAGTTTGTCACAAAGACACAATCACACATGAGAAATCACCAGAATAAATGGAGTAGGCAAACAGTGATCACTGCATTCACTCATAAACTTTCATTTAAATATTTCAAGTGTTTCAGAGACAGTACTCTGACTGTCATTGAAATCACAGCCAAAACCCTGATGCCCCGGCTAGCATGTTACTGAACAAATGGTAAATCTTTAACAGTATGTTAACTGTCTGAAATACTGAAACTGTTCTTAAGCTTGTGAACTTGTGACTACTTTCATCTGAGTCTGCAATAAAGTCTCATTGTGCTTAGAACTTAAGATAAGGCACTATTGTATCTCAGCTTTGTACCTGTTTTTGAGCGCTATAAAAAGCCTTTTTTCATTACATAATACCGTTTTAATTTTTTTTTAAGAACCCTAATAAGCACAGCCATAAATCAAAGATAGCAGATATTTTATTCCACCCAAAAGAATGTTAATACCCATAAATCTTGATGAAGAAAATGTTCTGTTTACCTCTGACAAATTAATGCTTCAATTTAGCTATTAAAATATAAACTTGACGATACCAGCCATCATTTCCTGATAAAGAAGGTAAACTTTGATCTTTGAGCCAATGTCATCTTGAATGTTTGTGTAACTCATACCTTGGAAACAGTCCTCTTGTTTGTAGGACTGTTTAGTCAGATTTATAATGAAACAGCACTGTCAGTCAATGCCTCATCGTTGCTCATTCATCCAGCATTTCCTTTCTAACTTCCTTCAACAGAACAGACAAGTCTCTGCAGGCAAAAAGAGCAGAAACACAAGTGAGCAAAAAGCATGAGACAAAGCTTTACAACCTACGGTGGTCAAGCTTGTCCAATAAAAGCAGATTCTCTAAAGTTTCTTTTCACAGAAAATGGACTGTGGTTCTAAACAGAGACAGAGTACTTATATTGGCCGTAGTGTGAATGCTACGCAAAACGTCCCTTTTGTAAAACAATTGTCCCTCATTGGTCACAGGAATTGCGTTCTAAAAATGTTTGGGCGATATGTGAAATGCAGTCAACTTCATTTTTTAAAAATACTATATTTTTTATTTTTTTAAGGCTGTTTTTTATTTAAGGCTGTAAAACCCCTCACTACACAGTATATGCACTTTTCTCAAACAGGCCTAAATATTTTCACAATTTTCTCAAAGTTTAAACGTTGGTAGAAGAAAAGTCCAGTATTGTGGGTGAAAACAAAGATGTGCTGGCTGGACCTCTTCAGCTCAGTTCTGTTTTGCATGTCATGTCCAACCGAGTCACTTTAGGAAAACATTGGTAGAAAATCTCTCGTGGATTAAAGTTATCAAAGTCCCCTAAAAATGGCTCTGTCGTGTTCTGCTTGTCTTGTTATTTCTTTTGCTTCCGTGCAGGCCGGCTGTGACTCCACCCATTCTCCTGTGGAACCTGTTAAGCAGTCACAGCTGCCTGAACTTTTGTAATTAGTCTCAGTGATTTAAGGAATTCGTTTGGAGCAGGGATGGGCAACTCCAGGCCTCGAGGGCGGCATTCCTGCATGTTTTCCAACATACCATGCTCTGACATGTTCTAATTGGCTGGACACACCTGAACCAGGTAATCAGTCATGAGTAGGGCTTGGATATCCGTAAATCATGCAGACACTGCGGCCCTCGAGGCCTGGAGTTGCCCATCCCTGGTTTGGAGGCTTCAGTGGTGACTTGTTCTGCCTTTTGACCAGTTTGTTGAGGCCTGGTTGATAATTTGAAGATGTTTTTGTTAATTAAAGTCTTCGGACTTGGCTTTGATAAGCGCTTGTGCTTCTTCCCTGCATCTGGGTTTCCTTCTGCTTGCCAACCTGTGACGGGCCTACACAATATTGAACTATATGAAGATGTGAAGTCTGGGGACAACACTGTAGGATTGCTGAGTCATTTGATGTGCATTCTTTCAACAGGACACCTTAGTTTATTCACTTGAAGGATGCCACACTGCTTGATAAATGTTACATGTATTACCAAGTATTTACTCACCTATTCAAATAACTGTTTCAAACATGTCCATAACCAGGGGTGGATGAGCATGCAGACGCGTCTGTAAACAGTTGTAAAAGAATGCTCCTTTCCAGAAGCTCAGTAAATTCCAGCGTGGCATTGTGATGGATTGCTACCACTTAAATGATTCCAACTGTTATGCAACTAAATGTTTCATTGTCAGTCTTTCAGTTGTGATAGGGGGCAACTCATTAAAAATGGAGTCGACATAAACTGATAGTCAGAAATAGCTGTGGCACATTGTACACTGTGGTTATCAACCTTTACAGACCTCTGAACTCCATGTGACCTTTGATTAGCTCTATATCCATTAAATTGAATTTTAATGGAGGAGGGTCCAAAGGTCAAGGAGTTGCATCCAAGCCATCTATCTCCATGTGCAATGCACATTGGACGCAGTATTGTAAAGGAGGCTTCCACCGGACTACAGAGGCCTGGAGATGTGTGACATGTCACACTCAGTAAGAGGACACTAACAATCACAAAGACAGATGAGTCTCGGTTTGGTTGCCACAAGAACAATGGTTTTCTGCATCGTGTTATGTGTGAGGTTTGGTGGAGGAGAGGTTTTGATGAAGGACTATTATTTCAGGGTCTCGTCTTAGCCTCTAACGTCCAGTAAAATGAAATCTAAACCCTTCAGCAAACTAAAGGATTTTAGGTTTCAGTGCTCCCAGTCTTGTAGGATGTCTCTATTTATCAATGAGGCTAAAAGCTTCAGGAGTGTCAAGATTATGAACACATTTTTGGACGAGTGTGGAGCAGCATATACTATGACGTAACTCAAAACACAAGCAGTGGACATGAATTTGACACAAAAACTGCATTGGGCTTGACTGTGGAATGAGAGGTTTTCTCAAAGATGAATTTAATTCTGTTTCAAGGCCAGTCTCATTCACTGCAGTTTTGCATTAGTTGGAAAAGCTCCTTTGCATTGTCATCAGTAATGAGTAATCTCCTTTTACCATGAGAGACCCGTTTTACTTGATGCTCCACTACTGCTTTTCTAATTCGTAAAGTTGACTGATTAACATGACCGGGGTTTAGGCCACCGAGTCCCTCGCCTTCGACTGCCACCCAAACCACATGGCACATGGCTCCTTCTGAGCTCTCCTGCAGGCCTGGATCCACTGGAGGGTGATGCCACGCCATTCCTTCGGGATTTCCCCGAACGGAGCAAGTGGGAGGAGCTCCGTCCACCGGGAGCCCGCCTGCAGGCACCCAACCCCAGGCCTGGCTCCAGGGTGGGGCCCCGGCAACTTTGATCATTCCTTAGTTCAGTGTTAGAATCTGCAGTCTTTTCCATGCACAGACCTGAGTCTGAGACTTTGGCATTTTAAATAACCGTGATTGCTGACTACATCTGTGAATGACAGCTTTAAGGAACGTTGTTTTCTGGAAACAGTGAACTTACTTGTTAATGGGTGCAACATTGACATTATTTTAATTGTTTTGCACAGAATGGAGGAAAAAAATCGAACGTTACCTTTCCTTCAACAATTTGCCTCCATGGAGCAAGATTTTTTTTCTTATCTTTGAGGGCATCTTCACATTGGAACACTCTGGTCTGGGCTGCAGTTTGTTTTTTCAGATATTTTGTTTCGTGTGGGCAAGCATGAAAGTAAATAAACAATGCACTTTCAATGGATAAACGTAGATAAACACATTACTCACGGCTAAAAATACAAATTGTGTTAACCCTGTTTTAAGTGTTCTGCCATTTGATTAGAAAATAAAAAGATGTGTTAGAGAAACATATGCCCCCCGAGTTGACTGTGAAGATTTCCTTCCCATCAAGAAGCTTAAAAAATCCCTCAGCACAAACATAAGACAATGGAACAAGGAAGCGGCCTTCCATTTCACATGGTTCAATTACTGTACACACGTACCCACGCTTAAAATATCCTTTTACAAAGGTTTGGCATACAATAATATCAGCAAACAGGAAGAACTCGATTTAAACAGGCATTTCCCTGAGTAAAAGCATAAATCATCATCAATGAAATAAATGTGTCTCTAGTCTTTTGATGGTAAAATTAATACATTAATAAATATGGGAACATTACTTTGTGAAGTTGCTCCTTGGTGGAGGGGATTGGGTGAAAATTTAATATGATTCAAAACATACATTTACAAAATGTTATAGAATTATTAACCTTTTAGGCTGAACTCTTTCTTTCCATCCCAGATATTCATCACCTGCAGTTCCTCTACATTCAAAATCTCTCTAACACCTTCTGAAAGAGGTCAAACTGGTGCATAATTTGCACGTCATCATTTTCATGCCGTTCATCGTTAGTTGTTGTCATGACGTGTCGTGTTTCGATATCAAAAACTGCTCTGAATCCAAAGTCTTTACATTGTTACTGGGTGTTTTTTGAGGATACACAATCGATTTTTGTTGAGATGAACTTCATTAAACACACATTCTTAACGTTTGAACTGGGTTAGGCTTAGGGTGTTCTTTGGGCTTTCCAAACGAAACAAAGGGAAGAGACAGAAGTGTTCTTATCGTCTTTGGTCTTTCATTGCAGGAACTCCAAAATCTTGTGACAACAGTAGCCTCAAGCTTTCATGCTGTACATCCTTTGGACCATAATGGCATGCCATTTCATTCTCTTCCATCTAATAAAGCTAATAACAGAGCCGCTACAGAGGAAACAAAGTGCATCTGTTGCACTAAGGTAGCTATTGCAAACAAGTTTTGTCTGTCCTGGTGTTGAAGCATCCACACACATTGAATCAGCTTTGCCTGTTTGCAGAAGTGCTCATTTTAAACTTAAAAAACAAAACAAAATATACAGAAGTGGTTTTCACAATGGCATTAAAGTAAATTTGAGTAAGACTTGTTCAGAAAACAGGATTCAACCCTCTTCTGACCGTTGGTTTATTTGTCCAAAGTTTAACAAAGACAGCCGTTTGTTTAGGAGAAAAAATACAGTTTGTAAAATCTAAGGCACCTCAGTCATAAACCAATTATTTGCTTGAAGAAAAAAATTGTTATAAATATAATCCAAACCTACCTGTATTTGTTACTTCAAAGTGAACGAGCTTTCATTTTCTCACCAGTGTAAGGAAATTCATGTTTTGTTTTTTATTATAATCAGGGATTACCATTTAAAAAAGGCGAGGAACAGAAATGTCCTGAAAAAAGTATGAATGGACACAAGAAAAAGAAGAATTAAAAAGAGTTGCTCATGAGCACGCTTTTAGAATTTTGTCACTTCATGAAAGTTATTGTAATAAACTACGTTTGATTATTTACCATTGCATGACATTCTACAACGTTTTAACTTATAAACTTTCATTTGATTCAAAACGATGAGACAATGAAAGTCATTTCTGACCTTTTTAACTCTTGATGGGGCCAGTTTGAGTCACATGAATTTCTTGAGGGATTGGTATGAAATTGAAAGAAGTCTTTGTTTCTGGTAGAACCATGTAACTTTTAAAACCAATTTGAACCAAACAGTGACAAAGCAGGAACGGAAAACCAGACGCAACATTCTGAGGATGTTTAACTTAAATGGGAACTGCTGTGGACAGTTAGAAACCTGAACCTGATGTGATTGATAACTACTGACAGACTGGGCATGTGGCGTTCAAGAACACGCAAAACGCAGGTTCCTGAACGCTGGTAAAGCCCATTATGTCTACACTGGACAAGCAGGGAGGGGATTCTTTTGTTTCTTTTGCTACTTTTCACAAGCGCATGTCCACCAACCCACAGTTGGAAAGGACTTGGTGCAAAATGCCGAAGTAAGTTGAAACTTCCTCCAGGTTTTTTCTCTCACAGATCTTTTCCAATTTATGAAAGACTTGGTGTCATAGACTTCCAGCTGGGTACAAACTCAAATTCATTATTTATCCTCCATGATCAATTTTCAAACGGTTAGCCATCACCCGAATGGACGTTATCAATTTGTCAATTCCAAATCCGAGTCCCTGATTGGTCAAAGTTTGACCTGGTTTAACTTGTAACGCAATGTCTCTACATTTTGTTAATAAAGCCCTTGAATGGTTGCAACAACTAGCATAGCTACCTGTGAACTTGAGGGGTTTGAACACGGAAGCATGCACTGCAGTGGCATAAGAGCTACAGGAAATAATCTCCCATTGGATTCAGGTTTGTCAAGTCAACATTTCCCAGTCCTGATCCTCATGGAAACACTGTCCTGCATGTTTTCCATGCTGCCCTTCTTAAACACACCTGATTCAGCTTCTCATTAAGCTGTTCAGTGTTGGTTCCAAGATGGAGAACTCCAGGTTTCACGCAATCCATCTTGGAACCAAATGTAAAAACAGATCTAATCAACTCCAAGATCGTGGAATTCTAAATAATGTCTCAAGTATTTTTCATGGATGACCCAAAAGTCGAAAAAAGTAAACATTTAGAAATGTTCTACTGGAATTTTAAGTTATATATAGGTCAGTTTCAAAGAAACACATGGCTTTTTAGAGAGAATTCAATGTTGTTTTATTTCATGTGCCCTATAAATGAGGAAAGTAACTTGTAAGGACTTGTACTGCAAGTTTTCAGTTACGCGCCTGCACGGGGAGGGGGCGTGGCTGACCCCCACCCCCATGGGCGGGTGAATCCTCTCCACTCCCCGCGCGCGCGCTTCCCTCTACTTCAACACATCCACGGAAGCGCACGTGGAGCGTCACTTTGGAGGAGCGGCCGCGCGCACACTCAGTCCAGAGAACCGCTCAATGGTTCAGTCTCGTGTCCGGTGCTGTCAGCAGCTGCACGCGCCTCAGAACTTTTTGATTCCTCGCATCCAGAACCACATTGGTTAGACTGAAAAAAGCAAACAAAAACGCTGGGCCGGGGATGAGCGCCGCCTGACTGCGCCTCGGTTATCTGACCCGCGCTCTCCAGGTTGAGTCCTTTCACAGAAGTATGGTAGATAAAGGCCCGTTGCTAACTTCTGCCATCATCTTCTACCTCTCAATTGGAGCAGCAATTTTTCAAGTGCTGGAGGAGCCCAATTGGAAGCAGGCTGCAAAGTTCTACCGAGAGCAGAAGGATAAAATCCTGGAGCAGTATCCCTGCCTCTCCAGAGATGACCTGGACAGAATACTGGAGGTATGTTTGGAATGGGCTGATGTGGAGAATGAACTGAATGAATGTTGCAGCTGCTGCGTTGGCTTTCACTAAACTTTTTTAGTACCGAAGTGTCAGCACTTTCTTTCTACTTCCATCTACTTCCAAGAAACGTGCAGGGCTTTGCATCAGTCATTTTGCAGTACAGACACGACGGCCTGTGTGGGCTTTATCTGTACGTCCAAACAGATATTACCTGCTGGCATCAGCTCTTTGCAGGACATGGTACAGACTGGCTGTCTGCTCCAGGCGTGACTATTATTTACAACGGGTGTTTGCACCCTCAGCTTTAACAAGCACCTTCATGTTTCATTGCTAATTTCTTATCAAGACAGTCATTCTGGCTGTAAAGCTGGAGTCATTGACCTGTGCGGTCTCAGGTCATCACTGCATGAACACAACTTTCCACTTCACACACTAACACACCTAAACATGCACTATTTGAGTTTCTTCTGCACTGAAGACCAAGGCCAGAAAAGGGTCTGATATGTGGCCCCACTTCCTCCCTTCCCCCTTCTGTCTCCTCTTTGTGTTGGGGGGGACTGAAAGGGATCCTCCATGGACCTCCCCCATTCACAACACCGCTCTGTAACAGCAGATTCCCTTCAGCAGACAAATCCTCTTGTGAATGAAGCTGGAATGTTATCTGCTTTGGATAGAAATTTCCTGTTGGCAGTTTTTTAATCAGCTGAAAAGGAAGCGGAGTGTAGCCCATGTCAAACAAAAATCCCCCCCCCCCCCCCCTTTTTTCCTTTTTTTTTTATAAAGGCAACAAACAGCCGCCTGTGCTGTTTGAAAAGCCCCCTCAAAAGACCAGATCATGTTGCTTGTTAGGATCACCCTTTCAGCCACCTTACAGTTGGTTGACTAGTTCAACCTGAAAAGCAGCCATTCTTCTATCTGCTGCTTGTCCAGACACCTGCTTCACAAGTTGTAACTGAAGAACACACAGCATTTTTCAGGATTTCCGCATTTTCCAGTGTGGAGGCCTGAAAATGGTTGTGAACAATTAAACGGAGGGAAGACAGCACCTATAAAAGTCAGTCCTCTCTGTTTTATTAACAAGAAGTTTACTATTAACTCTAGGATTGCTGGAGTGGTCACAGTGTAAAGATTGAGTTTATGGCTCTGGGTGCTGGCAGTTAAAGCTGCGATAAAGGTCGGTTAGGGTGGTGCTGGGGTTATCACTCCTGTGAGTTCAAATCTAACATTTGTAACTTTGTTTGCATTGTAGCATCAGCATGATGAAAGCAGTTTAGCGTCTTGAAAGAACTCACTTAGATGACAGTATTAAAAAATGTCCAGGCTGATGCATGATGACTTGCACTTCTATTAAGTGGAGGAGGAAATTACCTCAAATAAAAATGCTTTTCCACATGCTCTGGATTTCTTTATTTGTTACCTTACCCTAAACAAGCCGATGTACGAACAAATGTTGGTGCAGTTCATGTGGAGTTGATGTATTCACATGTACACGTTGTAGGTAGAATTAAAGTTTTCAACTTCAAATGAGGTTGTGCAAAACAAGATGGCCCTTTTGGTGTAAATGCAAATGCAAGAACTGAAATACTTTGAAGAGGCTGAGTTTTTAAAGCCATTTTTACAACAATCCTTCTCATGCAGAGTTTAGTTTTACTTTCAATTCTGTTCCTTTTTTATTTAGCAAATTTGCATTATCATCATTTTTAAGTGTCTGTGAATGCAGAGGTCAGTCTTTACATGTGACTCGAGTGGCTTTTGTAACTGCAGCTCAACACAAGGCCATCACATGCTTCAAGGAAACACACAGCCCCTGCTTGTGTTTGTGAAAAGGCAAACTCAGATGAAGAAGAACCTGACTTGCACATCAGTTTTTTTATCCTTTGTTTGGCATCACTCATCAGTTTTCTTCCCTTTTTTAAAAAGTGAAATGGAGATGCGACGCCAGCTTCATCTAAACATATATTTATGAGAGTGACAGATCTGTTATTTAGTATTCATATTGACTTCATAGTTTATACACACCTCCCGAACACCCAGCTGTCTTCTACTGATTCAGAGTTCCAGGGCTGCTGGAGCCTGTCTCAGCTGCTGTCAGGACAGGCGGCGGGGTACACCATAGGCAGGTCGCCAGTCTGTTGCAGAGCTTCTAAAACCCCAATAAAATTCAAAGTTAAATTGTAAACTAGGGAATGGTGTGGCTGTTTTTGCAGCATGGTCAAAGCCGTTAAAAAGGTCTGCACACAAGTTTTCTGCAGTGCAGACATTAATCTCCATTAGTCTCCAGTTTGTTCTTCACAAAGATCTGACGTTCATGTCAGCATGTTGGTAGCTTTGCTGAGAACGGTACTAGTTTTGCTTTAGCTGTACTCTTGTGTATTACTTCATCCAGTAGGCAGTCAGAAAATGTTGAAAACGTAAACTCCCGAGTTGCATCAGACTCCCTTTTACATAAAATGCAATGTCAGTCTTGTACATCTCTTCTCAGGCTGTTGTGTGTTGACCTGCATTTGACCTTTTAACCTTTACTGGTGGCTTTGTATTCCAAAAGCTGTTTAGGGAAACAGGAGAGCTGTTTACTTGTTTCCACTTGACCAGCTTCAGTTTTGCTGAATAAATACCTCAAAAAAACTGTCCAAGCACTTTTTATGTGAGATCCACAGTTTTGCATGTGTGAATAACAGTTTGTCACAGTAAAACAGTTCAAACCCACTTATTAGGCCACGCTGTGTTGTTGAGCTAAGCATGTCTTCTGACGGAGACCTCAGACATGAATCTACATGTATGTTTTTTTTGGTTTTAAACCACATACTCATAACAACTCAAGCTTGTACTGTAAAATGTTTTTACACTAGTCCCATCACAATAATTGATAAGTTTGGTGTTTATTTTATGCTTTAGTAGTTGCCTAGTTATTTTTTACCCTGCACCCGCTTATTTTTTACCATATATTCCAGAGAGGTTTGTGGTCGTTTGCCTGTAGGCACCCTCAGGCACATTTAAGTCTTTCTTGTTTTGGCGCTTCATCATGTTTAAACTCATGTATTGTTTTATTTCATTTTTATTATCATTACTCGCTTGATAAATGTTATTTTGAGCCCTTTGACTACAAGCATTATATTCTCTTTTTGCTATAGCTTTAATCCGAGACATAACTGGCATCCCATTTGGACAACAGCCCACCTTTTGCCGCTAGAACAGCTTCATCTCTTTGGAATGAGTTTTCCAAGGTTTAGGAGTGTCAACCCTATGAGGAGACCAAAGTTGCAGTATTGACCTTAAAGCCATCCTGAAGGTGTTAAATCATGGTGAGGGTCAAGAGTCTGTGCACATATTCAAGAGCAAAGTCATTTTACTACTAGACAGTCAGCAATCACAGCTGATGATATGAGTTCTAGGAAGGATGAAAATGTAACGAGAGAGTTGGTCAAATTATTCCTCATTTAATTTAGTAAATAATAAACTTAGGTCGCATTCATACTGACAGATTTTAGGTTTTAATTCCACCGCAGTTTTTTTAATACTCTTCTTATACCAGCTCACCTGATACAGGTGTAGATCATACAAACCCGTCTCACCTGAAAACCGAGGCCTTGCTTTACTTGTCAACAGTATCTGGTGCAGGTTACTTGGGTACAAGTCAGACACACTTTCCATGCTCTAAAATGCAGAGAGCAAAGTACATGGAATAAATTGCATAAGAGCCATGAGTTATGAGAAGCAACGAAACCAAAAAAAAAAAAAAACCCAGGACACAGCAAGATTAGAATCACAACAAAATTGGGAGATGTTTGGTGGATAAACATCATAAGGAAATGCAGACCTTTATTAGGACATGATGGTTAGAAGAATAGTGAGACGAGCTGGTTTTTCTCTTCATGCTGCATTTTACTTCCCGGGCAGAGCTTGTTGGTTTTTTTAAACAAAAGTTTTCTATGGCCTCATTTTAATTAAAGGATGAATAAAATACATTATCCAGTGTTTTACTTTTTTTTACCTGTTTGTTTTTTGCACAGTTTTAAAAGAATTCAAGGGAAAAGTTTGGAATAAAAAGCACATTGAAGCATGACAAAGAGTACATGTTTAAGTTTGGCTTGCAATTTGATATAATCCTCAATAAAGAGGGAGGCTCCTCCCCTTTTTTTCTCACTAAAGGTCTTTAGTGAAAAGCAGCTCAAATGCCACCACAAGAAGATACAATCCAATGCTTTCATGTGCTGGACCCAAGTAGGGGTAAATGCAAGTGGTTGTGTCAAGAAGGTAATCCAACGTCCGCACAGTTTCGCCCCCTTCTCCTGGTTTTAAATGCACCTTAGACACGTAGGATCCTTGGTGGGGGGTGCTAGGACATCACTGCCAGCAAGCAGGAGATGTCCTCTCAGTGCTCTACCCTCCAATTTTAACTGCACCGTAGACATTTAGGGCTCCTTGGTGAGAGGGCGATTGGACATCCCTGTAAGCAATCAGGAGATGTCCTCAGTGCCGTGCTCGCCAATTTTAACTGCACCCTTTATTACACACACCCATCAATCACAAGAAACACACCTCAACACACACACAAATACATTACACAAGGAAGGTGGGACTACTGATCTTCTGTCCCTTACCCCATCCCTGGTGGAGGGAACAGGGCCTTCAGCGGCGGTGGCCTTGTCTCCTGGGGGTCGGCCTCCTGGGCCCGGCGGCCCCCTCCCCGCACGGGGAGAGGGATCCCTTTGTCCTCTGGCAAGTCCATGAGCGGGGGATCATATTCCATCTGAGCCTGGAGGGTGTCTGTGTCCTTGTGGTGCGGGTTCTGGCCCTTACCCTCGGGTGCCGAGCCCCTTCTGGGTCACAACATTAGGAGAGCCTGGTCAGGCAATGTACACCTTCGGGGACCCCACTGCTCTTGGTCATCCCTTTTCTAGATGGGGGTAGCTGACCCCCATCGTGCTCTCTTCTGGATTTCCGCAGCTGCCTGGAGCTTTGGAGCGGGTCTCCCGTGGGGGGCCCGGGCTCATACCCGGGGCTGGGGTGGGGGGATGCCCAGAACTCCTGGGTGGTGGTGGGCGGCTTGTCTGGGGTGGTGGGGCTCTCGGGGGTGGGGCCCCGCGCTGGGCCACCTGGCGCAGTGGGAGGGCTGCTCTCCTGACTGGGCTGGGCCTTGCGCTCTGCGCTTCCGTACCTCACTGCACTCGGGTGTTGGGGGCCCGTGTGGCTGTCCTGCGGGCCCTGGTCTGGGTGCTTGGCTGGGCTGCCTGGCGGGTGGATCTCCTCCATTGACCCCACAGTATGGGTGCGGGGGCGGGCCCTGGTCGGCGCGGGTGTCTTGGTGTGGGGATGGCTGGGGGTTCTCCCTCCTTTTTTGTGCATTCCATCATCCACTTCAGCTTAACATAACATTCACCTGAGTACAGGCGTCGGCTCACCTTTGCACCTTCAAATAGTGTGCATGACAGAATGTAATGCTTTACATGTGTTGGTTGGTATGCACAAGTGTGCGTGTGAACTGGATGTGGACAAGTTTGTGAACACTCTCGGAGCCGGCAGGTATGTAACAGCTGAGTGTGTGGACAGGCCCCGCCCATTTTAGACCAACATTCACTATTGCAATGGGTATAAGCTCCAGCATTTTGTTGCCTGTAGATTAACAACTCTACCTTCCCTTCCCTGTAGCCATTCTCTAACTGCTATAATGCACCATCTCTCTTTCCCCCCCTCCACCCCCCAACTCTCTCCTTTTTCCCCTTTCCTTTTCTGTCCGGTCCAACAAAAAAGACACAAATAAAAAATATATATATATTAATAAAGTTTGGTTTAAATTACAAAAGGGGCTTATACCAACATACATTTTGTGTTCGCTATGATTTATAACCCCTGATTGTAAGAGTAAAATCTGTCTAATACAAGAGGTTCTCAGCTCATATCTGTTTGCTCAGCTGTTGGACAGGACAAGTTATAAAAAAAAAAAAAAAAAAAAAAAAAAAGAAGGTAATCCAACGTGAAACCAAATCAGTCATGTGAATCACGAGAAGATTTGCTGTGGCAACCTCTAAAGGGAGCAACTAAAAGGCAAAGAAGAAGGTCAAATGCAGCTCCACCGGGGGTCCCGGCTGCTGTTGGAGATGCCATAAGCTTTGCAGAAGAGATTTGATGCAAGAAGTAGTTTGTGTAGTTCATTTCCTGCCTGCTCTGTTCTAAACATCCAATGTCTTGTTGTTCTTCGTTCCATAAGCATGTTTTTGTGTGTCTCTGTCTCAGGTGGTGTCAGATGCTGCAGGCCAAGGGGTCACAATAACTGGTAGCAAGACTTTCAACAACTGGAACTGGCCAAACGCTGTCATCTTTGCTGCCACAGTTATCACCACCATTGGTCAGTGCTTCTTGGCTAAAAGTGCAACCTAGTTAATCGTTATTTTTAACCACTTTTGAGTTTCGATCTGCTGTACATCTTCAACATACTTTAACTGTCTAAAACCTTTTAAAGGATATGGCAACATTGCTCCAAAAACTTCATCCGGCAGAGTATTTTGCATTTTCTATGGGCTATTTGGAGTGCCGTTGTGTCTTACCTGGATCAGTGAGCTGGGGAAGTTTTTTGGTGGCAGAGCAAAGCACCTAGGCCAATATTTAACCAAAAAAGGCTTTTCATTGGTAAGTGATGTCTTGCACATTATTGGACACAACCTGAAAAGATTTCTTTATGATTTCTTGTATGTTTTTCTTTTGCAGAGAAAGGCTCAGTTTACCTGCACTGCTATCTTTCTCCTTTGGGGAGTGTTGGTCCATTTGGTCCTTCCACCTTTTGTGTTTATGTCACAGGAGGGCTGGACTTACATTGAGGGCTTGTACTTCTCGTTTGTAACTTTGACCACAATTGGTTTTGGAGACTTGGTAGCAGGTAGGCAATAAATAAAATTCAACTTGCATCTCTCTACATACTCTGTGTAAAACTAATAAATAAAAGGCACTATCACTATGCTTGAAGTAACTTTAATACCAAATCAGTTTCAACATTCTGTACTTTTGTGCAGGTGTGGAACCAAACAAAGAATATCCAACTCTGTATCGCTACTTTGTGGAGGTGTGGATTTATCTGGGACTGGCCTGGCTTTCTTTGTTTTTTAACTGGAAAGTGCGCATGGTTATTGAAGCCCACAAAGCTTTCAAGAAACGCCGCAAGCTCCGCAAGCTTTCCCTTGAGGAGCTCCGCCAGTACAAGGAGGCTTACAAAGCTTCTCTTCACTTGTCATCCACTCCTAATGATGTAAACATTTTTAGTTTTTTGTCCAAAAAAAAGGAGGGCTACAATGACTTGATAAAGCAGATTGGCAGCAAAAAAGATAGGCGGACTAGTCTTGCAACTGAGGACTCAAACGAGAAGTCCAAAGAGATCAATAGGTCCAAGAGTTGCAGTGATGCTCCTGTGTTTAACGGGCATACCATCCTGAGCCTTGACCGCTCACCACGCCAGAAAAGACGTTACAGCTTTAGTGACCGGGTCACTGTTGCATTTTCAAAGTCAAAGAATTATCTTCTTGGTTCTGACAGTGGGTTACTTCTTACAGAGGAACGCATGGACACAGACACCCAACTGTACGAGAATCAGCTTGACAAAGATGTTGACCTTGAGAATAGAGATTTGGGAAGTTGTGGAGCAGGTTGCCGGAAAATGTGGGAGTCTAAGGAGTATCATCCCCTAACTTTCAAGAATGCAAACATTACTTTTATTGATGAGGAAAACTTGCTCAGCAATAATTTAGAGGAACTGGAAGATGATGACGATGAGAACTCTAAAGCAAAACTCTCCATTACCACCTGTGATGAAAACACTGAAACCAACTACCAGGAACATCATGGTTCTGAATCAGAAGGCTCTGTGTTTACCAGCTACAGTTCAGAGCACGGCCGCTCCTATGAGAAGCTGGTGGAGGAATATGCTAAAGAAGACAACACCAATGGTTAAACAGTGTGAAGCACCAATCAAGCGTCTTAATAGTCCAAGTGTTGGCTGGGAATGACTTTTGTGTTCATTTCTAAATGTCCCATCGCACCTTTAAAGATCCACAAGATCAAACTTCCAGTCATTTCAAACCTGTAAAAAGTTAATGTTTCAGATGGGAAGGTTCATTTGTTCAGACAATGTTATTGGACATGGGCTGAGGAGCACAAGTTAAACCCCACAGATTTTCAATACCTGCTGTATTTGTCTTCCTTAAATGGTTTTTGAACAGGTTTTTATGTAATGTCCAAGCATGTTTTTTTTTTTCTTGACCAATTTCTAGACCCTACTCAAAGACAGAAATTCTTTATTTGAGATTCCATTTTTTTCTATCCACCATATTGGTGTTTTAATAGTATTTATTGAAATAAAGGAAGTGGTAGCTTTTTTTTCTGAACAGCTGCACGTTTGTTTTTTTAAATTGCACAATTTAATCAATCAAGAACAAATACAAGGATAAATTGAAGATTTATAACCACTCTAAAGAATTGTCTTTAAAAAGGGTTAAGGAGGGTCTTCTTGTTATTTATTTTGTGAATAATTTGAGATTTCATCTACTTGCTGTTTGAACTATGAGTAACTGAACTGTGACTGAAATAGAAAAGATTTTTTTGTTGAAGAGGTCCACAAACTAGCAAAAAATTTTAAATAAAAAAACATTGCTAATGGAAATATGCTTTTAAAACACTTAAGATAGAGATATATATATATATATATATAGATATATATCTATATATATATATCACGATCTGAAGCTATTTCTGCCACAGTACACTCATTCAGTCAAGTTTGGTGTTACTGCTTTGTGAAAACCACTTGACAACATCATCACGAATGCCTACCGTATATCTTCTAATAGTAGCCCCGGTGTTTATTGGAGATCGGCCACTATTGGAAGATATACAGTGTGCTTACTTGGGACAAAACACAGCACACATTTTTAATTTTTGGTCTTAGCACTTCTCCATCTCATTTGTAAATATTGGCCCGTTATCAACCACAAGTAGAAAGGATTCAGCCTTGCTACTTGTTCACTTTAGGGGACGCTAGCACCAGCACAACTGGTTGAATTGCCATTAAGCCAAAGTTATTCTGTGGTCGATCAATGTTATGTTGAAGAACGGGTTAAGTCATGAAGTCAAGTGGACAGAAGCAGTGTCACATTCACTATTTCACAAGATCGTACAATTCTAATTACTTATGCCCACAGGTATGTTTCAGATAGATTGCACAGGTGTGGAGCGTTTCTCAAAGCCAATTGCAAGTTGATTAATTTTGTCCCTTTTCTTCTAACTACACAAAATAAATAATCACATTTGTAATTCTACCCTATCAGAACAGCCAAAAGCTGGAGAAAATGCTACCATTGACAAAAGGTGCCTTTTATATTTCCGCCTCCTCTGTGTTTCATCCTTCTTCAGCTTTCATGAACAAAGGTCTTTTTTTCACAGGTTTTCCTGCATGTTTTGCAACATTGTTGTGCAGCAAAGGTACTTATGTGGACCAAATGCCAACCATGTGTCCAAACTATCAACAAAGAAGCTAAACTGGTTTCTTTACTGTATAAAAACTCCACATTGACTGATAAATTTTGTTTTTTGTAATTAAATTATTTGTTGTTTATGAATACTATGCGAAATGAATATTTACAGTAAAATAAACAAATTGTACATTTTTTTGGGAACATATTAAAGTAACCTTTTTACAATGGAATACGCTTTTGTAAACTTCCACTTTTGTAGAGTTGTTTGAGAAGTTACTTTTATTTTACACTACCCACAATAATTTAGGGATTTTGTGAAAACTTGGATGTTAAAAACAGCTTTTTTCCACTTCACAGATTTTTGGGATAGAGAGGCAATTGTATTTGGGTAATAAACACCTCATTTAGTGTTTTCCTCATAATGGTCTCACTATCTACAGTGTAACTTAATAGAGTCAAAACATTCTATAAGAAAACCTTTTTCAGCTGGCATTTTCAACATTCTGTGGGGATAAAAATCTGATTTAGCCAGTAAGTCATTCCAAGTTCACCATTCAAACAGACATGAACACATGATGTCTTTTAACAGACGAGCAGCGCCCTTTGGCCACAATGCCTTCAGTTGGTAGTAGTTAGTCAGATGTTGCGGGTGCAACAGTCTGCAGGCATCACCAGTCACAGCAAAACCAATTTGGTTATTCTAAATGGTTCAGTCACTGTATGTTCTTACCTCAGAGACCTCCAGTTTTAACACATTAAGCCTCCCAGCACAGCGGCAGAATAATCCCCAGAGGACGAGAGCAGATTTACCATTAGGAAAAGGTATAGACAATTGCCTGGAGGCTCCAACACTTTGGGGGCCCCAAGCTGAACAAAAAAAAAAAATTCTAAATTAATTTAACTTTTATGTAACACCTGTAAAAAAAAAAAAAAAACACTGAAATGGAATAAGACTGCTCATGTGAAAGTGTTTCGACCTAAATGTGAACTATTGAAGTCGTTTTTCAACTGACATTTGACCCTAGGGAAAGATTAAAAAAAAGATTAATACAACAGGGCCCTGTGTTATTGTTTGTTCGGGTTCCCTAAACTGCTAAGTCTACTACTGCCTGAGAACAATCCTAGTTAGGGTAGTCATACGCCTTTTCAGGCTTCCTCTGGCCTTTGACAATGAGCGCCAAACTTTACCTATTCAAGATAAATGGATGAAGGTAAGGTAAGGAAGCTAAGAACTTGTTTTTTAGGTCAGTCAAAGGGATATTTTGATCCGTCTGCTTGTATTTTGATGCTTGGTCCAAATGTTATTTTTAGAAAACCTTGTGTTCTTCAAAAGCAAACACCACCCTGCTGTTCTCCATGTCTTTTTTCTCATCACTAAAAAGGAAAGATAATACTGCCAAACTATTTCATAGTTGCAGCTGATGAAAATATTTTTGGAACTTTTTTACACGAATCTTCTTTTGGCATTATGATAACTTTATATACCAAACTAACAGAGAATACAGTAAACGAGTTGCCTTTTTTGGAATGATGTGATTGACTTTTTGAGAATAATTTTATTTTCTAACTTAGGAAACTTTGATTTAAAAGCTGCACTCAGTAACTGGGTTTATGCTTTTCACAACACTGCAGACATCTGGCCTCACTGTAAACGTGCACTTATTTATTTCAGAAAAGTGAAACACCTGATTCTTCACATTTTTACATGAGTTCAAATAGAAACTGAGTTTCAATTCCATTTCAAGTTGTAGATGTCTGAGAAATGGATTTCCTAAGTCACATGTACCTTTACGAGGGTTTGGGAAGTTGTCCTCCTTAAGGGAGGAGTAAATTCTGCAATGATTCTTCTCTGCCAGTACGACATCAGACTGTATGTCATTAAGCTCCAGCTGGACATTACTAGACGCAGTGTCTACTAGGTCTTTTGTCATGAAAGGCAGAAGATATCAGATGCATTTCATCTTCAATTGTTCTGAGAGCTTCAAATGTCATTAAAGCTCAGCATGGAGTGCTCTTCACATGGATGAGTATCTGTGGAGGTGTTCAGCTGATGGTGTGACTTCTTTCAGAGATGTAGGTGAGAATACTGTTCAGCAGCTGGTTTGAAAGAGACTCCCTCTTTTTAACGAAAGCCTTCACCAGGGTGTGCGTTTCATGTACAGAAAGGCCTTTGCCTTGGAGTTAGGTGTTCTGCTCATTCATCAGTGCAGTCACAATCAACAGTTCACTTCAATTCAATTTTATTTATAGCCCAATATCACAATACAGATGATATTGTCTCAATGGGGTTCACACCGGGTTTTATGCAAAATAACATAAAGACAGTCATAAAATATAAACAATAGCTGGCTGCCAAACTGGCATCCCTGCCCTTAGACCCTCCTTCTCTGTGAGGAAAAACTCGTGGAAAACCCCTGATTTTGTAGAAAAACATCGAGAAACCTCAGGGATGCACACATGAAGCAGGGGTCCTCTCTCTCCCATCTCTCTACCATCCAGTCCTGATCTGACAGCTTTGGGATGTCTTTGCTATTCATTATTCATTTTCATTTGACTGATCTTATTCTATTCAGACATAACACAAAAAGGTTACAAGTAAAAATTCATGTTGGCCAAAACGTCATATGTGCAGCCAAGATGCACATTGCTTCGCTGCCGCACATATTTGAAGTGCGTCCAAGGCTGGATTTTGTTGTTGGTGGCACGTATTTAAAGTTAAGCTTAAAGTTAAAATCCCATTAGTTGTGACTCTTCACTTTCCTTGAGTGTCCTCCTCCTGGGTGGGGGCAGGTGGCTCCTGCCTCGCTCTACTGGACCTCCCGTGGGGTGGGCAGGTGGTTGCCTGAAGTGTGGAGTGGTCTACCTTGGGGGTCCCTGGCTCGTGTCAGGAGTGTGGTGAGGGGATGGCCAGAACTTCCAGGTGGTGGTGTGATGCTCATCTGGGGCTGGGGGGGGCTCTCCAAGGGGTGGGGCCCCATGCTGGTCCTCCTGGCGCAGCGGGGGGCCATTCCTCTGGCTAGGCTGGAGCTTGCACTCTCCCTGCTCCTAGATGTGCGCCTCCATGCCCTCTGGCGTTGGGGGCACCTGTGGGGGTCCTGCTGGTCCTGGTCTGGGTGGCTGACTCTCTTCTTCTTTTCTGTCAATAAAGTTTAGCCTCAAATTCAAGAGGATTTTTGTACAAATACACCAAGTCTCTATTGTACCAGTAAAATCTTACTTTAAAAACAAGATTTTTAAAAATCTTAAACAACAGGGGATGCCTATGAAATTATTATTTGAGCAAATCCCTTTCAGACAAATTAGACCAGTCTACAATGTTTAGATGTAAGAAGGTTAAAGTACTGAGAAAAATAATGATTAGTTTCACAAGCAAGAGAAATTTCACACAACCCTGATGAAGGGCATTATGCAACAAGCTGACAGCCATGATCCAAATTTAACACATTATTGTGCAGTCGAGTGTGACAACTTTACATCCAAATATGCTTTGTTTCAACGTTTAGGATAATGTTTACTGAGGGGATAAATAAAAGAATTTGATTTTGGTTTTGACAACCACAAAATAACTAAATTAGATGTGGACCTTGCAATTTAAACAGTACTCATTACACAGACCCTACACTGAAGAACACGGTCTTAATTTTTTTATATACGCCACGTCACACATGTTTTTTGTTTTTTTTACAAAACCTGCAAAACAAGTTACAAGGTCTTTTACGTCTTTTTGTGTTTGAATACATCAACGGCATCTCTTTTTGTGTGTCAACAGTTTGTCCATCCTGTGATGGAACTATGCCAGCTCACTTTTTGTCAACAAAGGAAGAGTGGGAACCAGATGGGGAGTTGTTTCTGTACGCAATAAACTGCAGAAGCAACAACAATTCAATATTCCACGGCCTGAGACAAGGAAATGCAATGAGCCCAAGGACCTCCCTGACACCCAATTGTTTCCTGAGTTTTTGTGTCCAGGTTTCCGCATAGGAAACTTTTGGGCACCCTCAAGAGGTGAGTTTGTATTTGTGAGACCATGGGTGCTCACACTGTGCTGCTGATATGTGTGTATGTGGGGTTTTAGATGTCAATGAAAACACAAAAGGTACACCGCATGAAAAAGATGAAGGGCCAAAAACGCCTGGGAAAGTGTTTACCAATAAAACTAGTATTTGTTTATTTTGATCAGAAGCAGTATGTTTTTACAATAGAACTAAATGGGAACTGTCCATGTTTAAAAATCAAAACCTTTCAAATGTAAATTATGACAAATGCAAATGTTCTGTTAATTGCTGAGAACACTCTCCAGTAACCTTTCACTCTTGCAAATATTGTGATTCATTAAGAATGAATAGTTGAATCCTTAATCACTTACTGCAGGTTTTGTTGGGTTGTCTGGGCTTGTGGAGGGTAGTACAGAGGAGAATTCTTGTTTGCCAAAGAATCTTTTTTGTGTCAAAACTTTAAAGGAAAACCCCCAAATCTGATATTTAGAATGAAAAAAAAAAATCCTTGCATCCATGTAAGCTTGTGTTCGGGGCAACTTTGACTTGTCTAGCTGTTGCGGGCGGGCATATGTGTTCAGCAGGACACAGGTGGACTGTCCACTTCATCCAAATGGTTGGAAGAAACTCGAAAATAAATATGCTTGGCAGCAATGCTGTTTTAGTTTGCCTTTTTGTTTATTTCTTCTTTTAGATTTTATTCTTGGCAAATGCACTATTATCTTTCTTATACAAATTTGTTCCCATTTGATTCCAAAATGTTACAACTATTATTGGTTCCAGTATATCGTAGTACAAAACAAAATACATCCAATTTAAAATGCATTGCAGAAACGTGCAAAATGCAAAACGTCTGAATGGTTCCACGTGGTGTAGTATAATAATTTCTGCTTTGTTAACAATCGAGGCCTGTGAGGGAAAAGGAGAGGGAAAAAAAGGCCTCAAGAGGTCAGCACACTTTTAGCAAAAATTGTCGATTTGACTGTACGAGTACACTTAAAAAGTGAGACAGTATACTTGAAGTTTGCTTTGTAGGCTATATACTATATACATTTTATTTAAACATTTTTTTAAATTAAAAATATTTCAATTTAGTCTTAATAAGTATTCAGTTAGCATACTTTAACATACACATGTATGGTCTTATACTTGCTATATTCAAGTACTTTATAGTCAATAAATAAACTTCATCTTCTACTTTTGCTAAGGGTAAACATTTTATCATCCAAACCAAAGATGATTGTGGATTTATGGTACTTCACATTCCCTTTTGTGCTTTTGTTGCATAGTAATTTATCTACATCGTTTTGTAAATGTTTAAGGAAAATAAAACTTTCTTTCACATTTCCACACAGTGTCAAAAAGCTTTAGATGCAGCAAACTTTAAGTGTTCATGGAGCGACCTCTGCTGAGAGAAAAACTCTCCTGCAAATTATTAAATGTCGAACAGTTACATTTGCTTACAGAACAAAGTTGTTGTTTTTTTTTTTTTTTTTTTTTTTTTAGTTTTTCGTTGTTGCTTATAAAAATAAGCGTCCTTAGTAAACACTTCACAACAATCTCCTGCAATGCTTTAATTTTGACATTTCAAATGGATCTTTGACCCGGAAACACAACAACAGCAGTGTTATTTTGTTGATGATGAGTCTGTCGTAGGGCTTCTGATTCAGTTTTTTTTAAAAAGAGTTCTTGACAGTTGTGATCTTTCTTGGGAGAGCTACATAGCAAGAGGAAGACGTGTTGTCGTTGTGAGTCACACAGTGAACACGACAGCTGGACTTTAGCTTAAACAGAACCACACTGTTAGCAAGAAGGCTAACAGGCTGACTCCTCATCTGCTTGATTCCTGACGGGATCGACAGGGATGTCCTGCCGCTTGTTGGAATTTTGTCGGCTCCAGGAGCTCAGAACCGTTCGGGACTTTTTGTTCCAGGGCCAGAAGCCCGATGCAGTTGAGGAGCGGAACCAAGCAGGTGAAGCAGCTGCTAAAAATGCCAAAGAAAAGCACGTTTGCCTCCTGCTGCGACATATAACTTATATGTATTAGCTGCCAAGTTAGCCACATATGTAGCCAGTGTTAGCCTTTATTTGTGAATACAGGCTTCTCAGGTTGCTGTCTAGAAGTTCATGCTTTACTTTATTTATTTATTGTTAAACTACCCAACAGTCCAAAATAATTATTCCTCCACTTCTGTGGGTTGATAATGACATCTTACAGAATATCAACTTCAGGGAAAAGTTTCTTTCGACCTAAATTCAATTCTTAATTCATTTTTTTAATTTAAGACATTGATTATTTTCCCTCCTGTCTCCTGATAATTTGTACACCCTTGTAAATGCACCAATAAAAAATGAACAGACAAAACCTCTGCTGTATTAGGGACACTGCATGTAGATTCCTGCTTCTCTTCTTCCTGACATTGGTTGGAATTTTCAACAGATAATGAGCTTTCCTGGGACACGTCAGATTGGGAATCAGCATGGGATACTGAGAATAATAAACTGGAGGAAGGTGCCTCTTCCATAGAGGTCTGTTTTTTTTTCTTCATTATTTTATGTTTTACACATTGTTGTAGTGATGCACATCATATCAGAAGTGAAGCTTTTCTCTGATGGATTTTCTGCTCTGCAGGTGGAGCAGGATAGTGCAGCACCAAGTGAACCCTGGCTGCACGACTGTGTTATTTCCCTCTCACCGTGCTCTGACCTGCTGGTGGTGGCCCGTGAACAAAAGGCCGTTTTTCTCTCCGGTTAGATCATACAGACAGACTCCCTGTCTCTTAATAATTGTGTGTTTTTTTAAAAGGTATTTCTTTCTGTGTTTTTGCAGCCAAGTGGCGTACAGATGACAGTGGCAGAGAGGAGATGACCCTGGGGGCCTCTTGGAGTGGAACGCTCAGCACTGAAGAGGGGTCAGATTGTTTATATGTGCTTTAGTGAGAGCAAAATTTAGGATGTGCTTTTCTTTGGTTCTCAGTTAAAGCGCCTTGACAGATGTACTTATTTATGTAATCCCTTTCTATTCTCACAGTAAACAAAGCTATGGTTAATGATGTAGAGATATTTTTACATTATTCTAACCCAAAAAGAGATTACACTTATAACTGCTGTACTCTGGTCATACAGAGATTAAATCGAGCTCTTTAAAAGGCTTTGTAGGCTTTCTACATTCGTTTTTGTTATTATTTAACCTCCTTCCTTAAAAAGTTCTCAAATTACCAGTTTGTTTATTTGTGTTTCTACTCCCACTCATGGCCGTGCGCTGTGTGTTTTTATGGAACATCTGGGATCACACATGCATGGACTTTTTATTTTTTTGTGGATTGGAAGAAGAAAGAAAATGCTCAATGTGAAAAAGTCAAAACATGTTTTTTTCTCTCCAGAGAGTGCGTGAGAAGTGCTATTGCAATTCCCCTGGCAAGCCAAAAGAGGTCAGAATAAATATGCTGGACGCACATGTTGACATAGAAAGTGTGTATTTTTGTGTAATTATCTGTTCTTTTTATTGTGTGTAGAAGCTCGACTGGGCGGCCTGACTGGACCTGTGTTGTAGTTGGTTTCACTTCTGGTTATGTTCGCTTTTACACAGAGGTACCTGTTTGATTACTATTATTATTATTTTCTATTTTCATTACTGCTAATCTCAGACAGTCTCTGTAGTTGTAATTCTAAAAGTGTGTAACATCATTGTGTCTCCTCAGAGTGGGGTTCTGCTTCTGGCTCAGTTGCTGCATGAGGACACTGTTCTCAAACTCAAATGTCGCACCTATGAGATCCCTCGCCATCCTGGAGTAACTGAACAGGTGAAAGAGCACAGATATTCCCAAACCAGATGCCCAGATCTTTTTTTTGTCTAATTCGAGGTCTGTCAGTTGATGTATTGGAATTATTAGTGATTTAAAACCATATTTACTGTAGGGGTGTCAAATTATTGCGGTAAATCGTGTTAATCCAACTTTTAATCTACAGTATAAATGTTGTCGTGTTTTCAAATATGAAACAACGGTCTTACTGTTTACATTCATGATTGTTTTATTTGAACTTTGCCAAAAAAACACGTCTTACATCCCTCTCCAGCCAGGACCACCAACCAGGAGTTGGTGTTTGGCTCCTCTGGAATCTCTACCAATGCCCTTCTGTGCGTTGCTCATGAACTGATCCATGCAGGGATTTATCTTGTTTCAATGATGCTAACGTGAGCTTCTATGTTGTGGAGAGACAGGTTATTGGCTGGTAGTTGGATAGGACTGCACCCTTTGACAGATCCTTCTGGATCAAAATAGTTCGCACTTTTCTTTGTCATTCGGGTTGAGTCCCACCTCTTAGCGGACTAAGCTATTTACTAAGAGTGACCTCAACATTGACTCCCTGATCCACACCACCAGCTACTGAGACTACAGTACTGACACTACGGTACTGACACTGGGATGTCATTCGGGCTTGAGAAATGCAATCGGATGGTGACAAAGAGAGGCAAGGTAGTTCATCCACACTGAAGGGGTCTCACTCCGTCTTCATACGTATGAACGTGGGGGAACAGTCATCCTCTGGGATTGGGAGTGGCTGTGCTCACAGCGCAGGGTTGGAGAAGAATGCTCAGAAATGGACTGAATGGACCAAAGTAGTGCTTTGTGGTAGCTTTTCCTGAGGACTTAACATTATTATAATACACTTAACAGCTCAAAAAGTTCATTTTGCATTAAATAGACTCTTTCAATGAAAGTACCTCCAAATGAGTCTTTTCACATAAATGATTAGGTTAGATAAAATAAAAAGGTTAATTAGTTGAATGAATGACAGTTCACGATTTATTAATCTTACAAAAATTATATTGGCATGAATGCACTGATTTACTGTTTGCATATTTTAAATATCTTTAAAAGCCTGTCACTTCTGATTCATAGTGTGATCGCAGGCTTCTTGATTTAGAATGGTTCAACAGTCATTATAATAATAGTGAAAATGTTAATATGCTTTGCTCAGAGATCCATTCTATCTGTCTCAGAGCATTTATCTGTATCTCAGGTTCCTTGTCTAATACTTTTATTTTTGGTGTAGCATGAGGAACTGAGCATCCTCTACCCGGCTGCCATGGTAACCATAGATGGTTTCAGTCTTTTTCAGTCTTTGAGAGCTTGCAGGAACCAGGTGGCAAGAGGTAAGTCAACTTGTCCTCCCATCAGATTAAGCTCTGTTTGTCAATTTCAGGACTGCTTGCATTTTGTGTTACTGAATGCATGACACAAGTTGTGTTTTCCTGGCTTGCTGGCTTGGAGGACAGTTTTTGTTTCTTAATATTGTGACATAAACAGTAGGTATGCCGCACGTTTGCAGTCTACTTTTAGCTGCTTTTTGAAGAAATTTTTTTATTGAATTATGCATGTTTTACTACAATGAAAAACCTTTCACATAGCTGCTAATTCTCTCAAAACTTTTTTTTTCCTTCATTTGTGTTCATGACTTGTTCTTAAATAGCAGATTTTTTGTTTTGTTGTGTTAAGGAATATATTCTGTTTTAAGTTCAAGGAAAGTGTTTTTATTTGTAACTTCTACTTGATTACTTCTGGGACACGCCACAGCGATAACCATGAGTCTAACCAGACTCCATCTCAAAAAGCATAATTAAAACAGCCAACAGTATTCAAACAAGTTGTGTATTTTTCACCTTATACTCTTACTGGAACAGCAGCAAGTCCTTTAGCTGCCTACTTTTCTGTTGCTATAATTAAAGTATTTGTTCAAAATTGTGCAAAGGAACTGCAATAACAAGCAGAGATCTAAAGTATCAAAGTAATTTCATTTATAAGCAGAAGGAGGGTGGGTTAGGTTTGCTTTTGAACCTTCTCAGAGCAGCAGTGCTCACCCAAGCATAAAAACAAAGAGTGTACATCCTCCTCCCAACATTTACCTGCCCTCTAACCTTAAGACCACCAGCAGGTCGTCTTCATAATCTGGCAGCTAACTTCACCACTCCAGTCACTCCATGAAGATATCCTTTTAACCAACACGACACTTTGTCTAACAACAACAAGAGGGCTCACATTTGTTCAACAAGAAATGGCATATGGGGACAAATGTGCCAAAGCCTTTGAGTTTCATCAGGCCCAGTACTTAATCAAAACACGCTTGTTTTATTGGAGTTGTTGCCTGTACAGTTGCAAGAAAAAGTATGTGAACCCCTGGGGATTACTTGGATTTCTGCATGAATTTGTCATAAAATATGTTCTGGTCTTCATCTAAATCACAAGATAAAAACAGTCTGCAACAACACAAAAAATTTAAATTCTTGTTTTTTTAAATTTTTTTTCTCATACGAGTAGTGTGTAGGATCAACATTTCCTTTAATTTAGTTTACACCGAGTAGCATGCCAGTCATTGCTACTTTTGCCATTTGTGCTCCTTCCTCTCATGCAGCTACAGCAGCAGGCAGTGACGTGGTCCCGCCTCCTCCTCTGGCCTACAAGAAGTGGGGTCTGCAGGAGATGGATGCCATCGTAGACCACAGCAGTATAGGTAAGAGTCATTAACTCTTTTTAAAAAGCATGACCTTTTTAACTGTTGTCCAAATAGAAAACAGACAACCCATTGTTGAAAATGAATGTTTTCCCATCAGTCAGTGGCCGCCTGGTCACTGCTGGGGCAGATTTGTCCAAGCAGAGTCTTTCTGTAGATATGTTACATTTTAGTGCTCTAGTCTTTTTGTTACCGGAAAGGGCGCCATTATCTGAGGTGTTACGGCGTTTTTCATTCTAAAAATACTTTCAGACCAAAAATATTTAAACAAAAAAGAGAAGGAAAATGTGAGCTTCAAGCTGGCATTGACTTTTTTTTCCTACTTTCAGGTATTACAACTCTGTCTGTTTTTGACCAAATGAAGAATGCGTCTATCCTCGGAGGGTATAATGCATCAGTCAAGGGTAGCCCCCCTGCCATGAGCCAGTATGTCACCGTAGGATCTGGCCCCTTCACAGGCTTTTACTATGCTGTAGAGGTAAGTAGAGGTCAGAGGGCGTTAGAAAAATGAAACATTCTGGCCTCTCCAGTCGACAGAGTGAAAAAAAAAGTGTATTCCAGGGCCAATGACACAGCCAGTGATACTGGGAAGTGTAAGGTCAGCAGAAACCTATTCAAGTGTCGCATGTTGGGATTTTTTTCATAAAATGATGGCATTTTAGTATTTACTATATTTAACTTTCATACATATTTATTCAATTTGTTTATACCTGGTTTCCCTTTGATAAGGACAGCTATTTGATTTTGTTGAGATTCAATGCATATGAAAGTTATTGCACTGCAAATACATTTTATACACTTTTATTGAACTATTTATGCAATTCCCAAATATTTAAAGTGTAAGTTTTGTATTTGTTTATAAACTTCTATTTTCAAAGATAAGTTGTGAGACAATTTTTCTTAGCTAAAAATATGAGAGAGGCCTGTGATTTTCATCATAAATATCCTTCAACTTTGAGAGACAGAGAATGCGGGTACATTTTTTTGTAAAACTAGTAGGCTATTTGGTCACCTTCAGACAAGCAAGATCCCTGTCCCTGTATTTCTTCTTTAATGGCATCCTCTGTCCTCCACTCTTTACCTGTGTTAACGGCACCTGTTTGAACTCAACAATGGAAGACACCTGTCTGCAATCTCAAAGAGTAACAATTCAAACTCCACTATTTCCAAGATCAAAGAGCTGTCGAGTGACCCCAGAAACAAAATTGTGGATTTGGGCTCCACAAACGATCTCTGCCCATGGGGTCAAAATGATCACAGTAATGGACAACAAAAATTCCAGAACCTCCGAGGACCTAGTGAATGACCTGCAGAGAGCTGGGACCAAAGCAACAAAGGCTACCATCTCAAGCGCACTACGCCTCCAGGGACTCAAATCCTGCAGTGCCAAACTTGTTATTGACCAGATTTGGTTTTCCATCATAATTTTCAAATGATTTCTTTAAAAATATGACAAAGTAATTTTCTGGATTTTTTTTCTCATTTTGTCTCTTGTAGTTTAAGTATACCTAGGAATTAAGATGACAGGCCTTTCTCATCTTTTTAAATGGGACAACTCGCTCAACTAAATACTACAACTAAAAACTGTTTTGCCCCAGTGTAGATCAGGTGTTGAAAAAAGCAGTTGAATAACTGGTGTGTGTATTTTCTTTTGTCCCTTTCTACCTGCAGGGAAGCTCCCAGCCTCTTCTGTCTCATGTGGCCATGGCTGTAGCAAGTAAACTCACCTCAGCACTTTTCAGTGCAGCCAGGTTAGTGTGAGTGTGTGTGTGTGTGTGTGTGTGTGCGTGCACGTTTTATCTTGATTCTCTGTTGGTAGCAAGCAACAGTTTCATTGTAACTGTGCTACTGCTTTTTGAACTTGAAATAATTGGTTTGGTGTAGGTAATTATACTGTTTTAATCTTTCTGCTTTACCGGTGTCCAAATGGTTGTTTTTCTTTTGTTAGTTGGCTCTGTGGCTTTTGAGATTTTTCTGTTTTCTTCTCAGTGGGTGGTTAGGATGGAACAAGAGCAAAAATGAAGAAGAAACTGCTCCAAAACAGAAGCCCAAAGTTGAGCCTGCAACCCCCTTAGTGATCAGGTAAATGTCCTGTCATATCAACGCAGAAACATCCAGATTCATCACCACTCGGGATGTTTTCTGAACCTGAAATGTTTCTTTTTGACTGCTCTTATTCCAGATTTGGTCTGCCAGATTCCCGGCGCCATGGCGAGTCTATCTGTCTGTCCCCATGCAGTACATTGGCTGGAGTAACAGATGACTTTGGGCGAGTCACACTGCTGGACTTGGCTCGGGGCATTGCTATTCGCATGTGGAAAGGTGAAGAAAAACCTTATGTTTAAAACAAAAATCTTCTCCTTAAAGATGAACCTGCAAGATGATGCAGAAATGAAATCTCAAAGTTCACTCTCATCTTATAAACCACATACACCGTTCATTAAACATGTGCTTGAGTTTTCTGCAGGCTACAGAGATGCTCAGTTGGGTTGGCTGCAGGTTCGTGAAGAACGTGGCGGCCGTGATTGCTCTCCCACTGGCTCCATGCCCAGACGCCAAGCTCTGTTCCTTATTATCTATGCCCCACGCAGAGGAATCTTAGAAGTGTGGGCCATGCAACGAGGCCCTCGAGTAGGTGCTTTCACTGTGGGCAAACACTGCAGGTACACACAATGAAGTTTTGTGGACTCTCGTCAAATAATAAAGGTTACCATGACAACAGATGAAGTATGATGTCTATGGAATGCTTACATACATGTCCCCAAATTTACAGTGAACCAACAAGTATTTATTCAGCCACCAATTGTGCAAGTTCTCCTATTAAAAAGATGTGAGAGAAACCTGTAATTTTCATCATGTCAACTATGAGAGACAAAATGAGAAAAAAATCAAGAAAATCACATTGTCTGATTTTTTTTATAGAATGTATTTGTAAATGAAGGTAAGGTATACCTATGATGACAATTACAGGCATCTCTCATCTTTTTAATAGGAGGACTTGCACAATTGTAGGCTGACTAATTACTTCTTTTCCCCAGTGAATGTAGATTGTGTCTGTCTTTCTAGGTTACTGTATGCAGGCTACCATCTGATGGGTGTGAACAGTGTGACCAGTCAGGGCTGGCAGCTCCACACACAGCAGGTGTGTCTGCTTGATCCTAGCACAGGAGTCCTGAGGACAGTGAGCATCCCCTTCCACCTCGCCCTCAGGTGAGTTCAGTCACATGTCGTCATGGAGACAGTATTCAGTGATGGCATTGTCAGAGTTCAAATCAGATACTTCAAA
>BSAI01000101.1:28381505-28439826 GCA_036245035.1 Adrianichthys oophorus
TTTGAAGTATCACTGCCTTAGCAATTACAACTTTGCGTACATGATTACAATAGTTTTGTTGTAACAAGTCAGAACTTGATGAGAACAGAGGAGCTAAAGCTGCATGGATTCATAGAGGAATAGAAGTAAACATGAGAGCAGGAAAGCTGCAGGACTGTGATGAAGGATGAACTATCATTGTTCAAGAAATGGTCAGTGATTCAGTGCTGATGTATGTTTGCTTTCAATGGGTACGGCAGGTTCACTTGTCTTGTGTCCGGTCCATTTCAGTGACAAAAAGAGTGAGCAGGCCAAAGACATGCATCTTATGAAGAGACTCACCTCTGTACTAAAAAACAGAGATATGGATGCTGGTAAGGATTGCAGCGGTTGTAGGATGGAAGGAGAGCACTTCCTCAGATAAATTCGGAATACTTCATTAAATGTTTTTCTTTTGTTTACTTGATACTTTTTAGAGACTTTGGAAAATGAAGCAAGAAGTGTTCTGTTGGAAATCAAGCATCCGGCAATCAAGAAGCAGGTATAAGAGACTTCTTTACATATTAACTAAACAGTAATGTTGCTCTACCCATGTAACTGAAAAAAGCACAGGTGACTGAAAATATATAAAACTGACTACAGTAATACAAAAGCAACATTCTGATAATCCGCCGTTGCGTTTGATCTGTTATTTATGAGTCGTTTTCTTTAACATTTTAATGAAACTTCTAGAAAAATGAAAAACTATTCCGGTATATGGACGTGTTGAATAGCACAATTGATCTGTAAGTTGAGCTAATCAAGCCTCTGATAGTTTATTACCTGTTATTGATGAAGATGTAGCAGAAATTCAGAAAAGTGAAGGTTTCTTTGAATTTTGATGCCAAAATGTCGTCCAATTCTGGAAAAACCCTATTAAGAGTTTGTTCAACTACGAGCTCAATAACAAAGTCTAGTTTGAAATGTTTGATTTTGAGTCAATTGTATTTTTATTCTTACTTTTTGTGTTGAAATTATTTTCGTGGCCATGAGGATGAACTGACAGTTTTGTACTTGTCCTTTTAACATCTCTAAATCTGGTCTCCACATTTTGTCTTAGGCTTTGGAATCTCTGTTGTCCAACAAGAACGTTCTTGCCACCTGTCTTACCAACATAATGCGTGCCCTAAACGATGCATTGATGCAGCAATGTAAAGTTTTTCTTTTTTTTAAGGGAACAGACCGTGTTTTACTTATTTTAACATAATACACAGTAATCAGTTTTGTTAGCTGATATTCTGATTGCTTTTGCTCTCTAGCTGCGGAGGAAGTCGATGCTTCACTGCTCCAGCTCTGCTCATCACAGCTGAAACTGCTCCAGCTTTACAGTAATATCCAGAAGCTGCAGTCCTCTGCTCACTCTGAGGCCTGTTCTGACAACGTAAGCGGTGCAAACAAACATGAAAAATCTGGTACCATAGATTGGTTCTGTTGAACTCCAGCTCATTCTCATCCCTGCAGGATGGCCTGGAGGACATTGATAGTGATCTACTCCATGTTTTGCCTATATTGCAACATTATGCAGAGTTTGCTTCAAAGCCCAGCGTCTCCTTTGCCCAGGACTTGCCCAACTCACCCCTTCCTGTCCAAGCATTTCTCTCCCACATGGAGTGTGCAGAAGATGGAGAGGTGAAAGTGATTTGCAGGTCGGAAATTGAGTGGACCCAACTTGGTAAATGAATACTATTTGGATTTTTGTCTTGACTTATATATATTAATGTAATCCATAACTGGATTGTGGCACCAATGAGGCTGCATTTTCTGCATGATGACAACGTGACATGTTAACTGCTGTGACAACCACTTCCCTTTCAGAATAAAAGAGGTTTGGGAACCCAAAAAAGGGAACCTGTAGCCGTTCCATACACTACCACTGGGAGGCTTGTTACACAAGCAAAATGAAATTGAGAGTTTTTAAATGTTGTGTGCATCTTAGTCTGTAGCACGCCTTCATTTCTCCATCTTGGATTGGCAATGTACAGATATAAAATAAGTTTGACATTCACCAATTCTGCAGTTAGTCTGTCTCAAAAAGAGTAAACAGAGGTCTGTCATGTTCCTCATAGATAACTGTGAGTGACAAAATGTTTAAAAAAAAAAGATCCATGAAATCACATTGTTTGATGTATAAAGAATGTATAAATTGAAAAATGTGCAGAAAACACATATTTGGTAAATAACTACAGTTCCCACAATACTTTCTTTACTGTTGTCACTGATGGAAGAAGGTTTTTGTCCAAAATCTCACCACACTATGGATCCATTCATTCTTTCCTTAATATGGATGAGTCGTTCTTTCCTCTTTGCAGAAAAGCTGCCCCAAACCATGATGTTTCCCCCTCCATGCTCCACGGTGGATGTAGTGTTTTCAGGATATAACTGATTTTGTAATTAATTTTCCAGAGAAAACTTTAAAAGAACTATAGTAATAGAATATATAAATACTCTTAACCTTGGCAGGTACAATACCTTCATACCTCAGCTGCTTTAACAGTTTCATTCAAAATAGTTTTCCCTGAAAATGCTACAGTTAGAAAATGAGCAATTGAGGGTGTTTTGCTTTAGCATTCTGAAGAACTAGTAGGACAGAATTCATCTGTTCTGTGATGTTTAGCACAGTTTTTGCTCTTTTACAGGTTACTTTCTGTTCTGGGATAGTCTTTGTGGCAGGAGCCCAAACCATCAGGTCTCTGACACACTGCATCAGGCTGGCATCCGCCCACAGCAGTTACTGGTAAGATTTAAAAGAATCTAAAGGGTCTGTGAACTGGTGGTGAAGTAGTTTCATCTCCAAAAATGTGCAGGACTATATACTATCTATTTTTTTGTACTTTACAGTCTTTGCTGCTGTGTGTGTGGCTGCATATGGAAAAAGAAGTGCTTCAGAAACCAGTGGAAACTGTTAAAAACCTGCATACACAACTGGTTGCTCTTAGTAGCATGAAAGGTTTGCCTTTTTTTCCCAGCATGGGTTTTACTGTAGGAAACTTTTTAAGTACATCAGGTTGTGGTTCAGTTTCAATAAAAACAGCTTCTATGAATTGAAGAGCTAAATAACCTCCTCTTCATCTTTAGGTACAGTTGAGGACTCTTGGGACCCACAGTCTATCTCCCCCTGGTGGCAGCAAGTCAGACACACATGTGTGCAGTCCCACAATTCTGCTGCTGCTTTGTTGGCTGCATTAGTTGCCCACCGTGCAGCCAAGGCGAGCATCACTAGCCTGGCTGACAGCAGGGTACACAAACTTAACGCTCCTGCTCCTTCAGTCTGGAACGAAAGCTTCCCAGAGCGTCATTAAACTGACAGCAGACTATGGTTTTGTGTGACAGTTGCAGTCAGAGTGGGAAGCAGTTTCGCTAGAGCTGGAGCAGTGGGTGGTGTGTGTCCGCCAGCTGGAGGACGTGCTGGTGCTACAGACTCTGCTTATGGTTCCGTCTCTTCAGGGAACAGCAGGGGGCGCCCCAGTTCAGTGTTCCATCAAAACACTGCTGGAGGGCGGCACCGGTAAGTAATGTGCCGTGTTCTTTTTTTATACTTGAATTGGATTTTGTTTTGTCCAGTGTTGTTTTGTTGGACATTTTTGATAATCCCGGTTTAATCCGTTTAAACGCACCTTCCTCTTTTTTGCTTCAGTCCGTTTGCACTGAATGCAAACTCTTTTGTTTGGCTATTGTTTCAAAGGAGGTATTGCAGACACCGTCTCCAAATGGGTGTTCAGGCAAAACGTGGCCCCCGAACGACTGAATGAAATCATCCTCCAAAAGCTAGAGAAGACGGAGAAAAAGGAGTTCAGAGAAAAAGAACAAGAGAAGAAGGAAAAGATGGCAGGTGATGGAAAATGTCTTTTAGAAGCATTTCTTTTCTGTTATCTAAACAAACCTTAGCTGATGATGTTTGTAAGTTCTGGGAAACATTGTCTGACTCAAATGAAGAAGAAAAGCCAACGTTTTGATCTGCAGAGATATTTTTGTGGCGTTTGTGCCCCAGAGCAGAAACGGTTAGCATTCTAACATTTGTCTCATGCGTGCGGTCACATTTTAGTGTTTTTGTTTTGAGTAACTAGAGTACATTCTGTTTCACATCTAAGGCAACCATGTGGCTGATGTGCTTGTTGTTTCCTAGATCTCCTGCTGTCAGTGTGCCAGCGGTTCCCGCATTCCCTCTCACCTGGTCTCCTCTTTGCCCACTGCTGCTGGGAGTATGTGGTGCAGTGGAACAAAGATCCAGAGGTGCATACACAAACCCCTGAAAACAGAAGAATTCAAAGAACCTTTGCCTAAATGTGGCCTAAAACCTGCTAACGGGGTTTTCTTTCTGCATAAATCTTCATGTCTTCTCAGGAAGCTAGATACTTGTCCTGGGCTGTGGAGCATTTGAAACTGGTCCCCAGTCCTCATATTCAACTTGGTTAGTAATGACTATTGATCTGTTTAGTTTTAATTCAAAGAAAAACAAAAGAAGGTTTGTTCCTGGCATGCTGAAGCCTTCCAAACAGGTGAATCACAGCAGTGGGGTCATGTGCCTTATCCAAAAAAGACCTTCTCTAGATGGAAGTTGGTGTTTGCTAAAGTGCTGGGAACTTTGCAGGTATTTCCACCATGATGTGGAGCACATTCATTGTCAAGCGTTTCTCAGCAGCTGCCTTTCTCATGGAAAAGGTAACTTAAGATACACACCGGCGTCCAGTATGTCATGAAGCGCTTTACAAGGACAGTTATCAGAATCTGTTTTCTTCAGGTTGGGAAAGCACCCAAAGATCGCTTATGTCGACGGGTAAGTTAATACCTGGATTGGAGCGTAATCTCTGCTCTTGAAGTTGAATACAGATGACCTGAGTGCATGCTGGTGTGTGCAGGATGTTGGGATGGGAGACAAAGCCTTGACCTTTTTCTTGAGTTGCTGTGTCCAGCTGCTGCAGATCCTCATGGAGGTGACTGGATTATTGGTTACTCAGAGCCCTTTGTCTTTTTTACATTTCTACGTAAGTAAAGGCAGTGCAGACAAAAGCATGGAGCAGTGCCTGCAGCACAGAGGAAGCATATTGAAGCTTTGCATTGATCGTGCATGAGGAAGTTTCTAGGTGTTCATCACCTACTCTGCTTAAATGTTCATCTTAAAAATGAACATTTACACCTATTAGTTTGACAGTATTTGTCCTTAATAATATTCCGACTGTGATGTTTGCAGGCAGACTCTGCCATGCAGGAGGTTTCTGCTCCGGAGCTGTCTGTGGAGGAAGTGTGGAGTGGAGCCAGCGGACCTGCATCCATAGCTGAACTTGCCCTGGAGCAAAAAGGAGTCCACTACCCGCTGGTCCAGCATCATTGTCTGTTAGCTTCACTGCTGCATGCTGCAATGACCTTCAGTGTCAAGGTCAAACCGCTCAGCCTGTTTGATAGCAAAGTGAGGAGGGAGTCTCAGTCAGAAGTATGACTTCAGCTTGGAAGCCGTTTGACTGCAGTAGTGTTTTTGTTCTCCAGGGTAAAAATGCTTTCTTCAGAGACCTGACAACCATCCAGCTCATGCCCAGTGGAGACATGGACCCCAGTGTGGTCTCGCTGCGTCAGGAGGCAAGAGGCGCCAAGAGAATTAAAGCAATTTAATGTTACTTCTCATCTCCTCATTACTCCTTCCCATGTGTCTCAGTTCCTCTTTCGGGTGCTGACTGGCTGGGTACAGGCGATAGATGACACATCCAACTCGGCCTCTTCCAGCCTCACGATCCTTCCGTCCTCTGGACCCAAAGCTGTCTGGTGGCCCTCCCTATGTCTTGAACTTGGAAGCCTTCTGCAGCTCAACCCAGACGTCCTGCGACGACACCTCGTCTGTGAGCTCTACAACCAAGGCCTGGACCTGCGCGCTGAAGAGGTGCAGTTTGAAGTCACAATCTGCACTTTAGTGAACACAGAGGCCCCCTGATTATGACAGAAATGATCTGTGAACACTTATATTGTGTGTTTCTCCCTTTAGCTGACATTAGAGGTGGAGGATAAGGACGTGTTGGGCTCCCATCTGTTGGTTCTGACGGGTCAGAGACTCAGTTATTCTCTGCTGCATAGCCAGAGCCAGACTCATGCTGCCATGGAGCTGCTGGCCCGCCTGCCCCCCACCCTTTGCACATGGTTAAAGGCTATGGTAAGAAACCCAGCCCCACCCTGAAATGTATTCTCTTAAAAGGAAAATATTCTGATAGCTATCTTTCCCTAACATGAAAAATAAACATCTAGGAAAAATAGTTTGAGCTCCACAGGATCAGTCAAACACTACTGCTAATGAAAAAAATACATTTAGTGATGAACTGTGTTGGGGATGGAACAGATTGACTTAATATAAGTCCAGGATCCAACCAGGCCAATGTGTTGTTAAAATGAACGCTCACAGCCCTGGTAAGTAATTTAAAGTTGATGTATTGTATTGTAGTCTGCTGCTTTATCTAAGAGATTTGGGATTTTTTCCGAGATGAATGCATTCATCACATTTTGGTCAAGAAATGTAAATACATTTGCTGGTGGTGTCAAGCAGGCATCGCCTTGTAGTTTGACCCTGGATGGACTATTGTTCATGTCCTGCTGCAGGACCCCAGTGAGCTGCGGTGCCCCCTAGTGCCTCTGTCCCAGACCAGCCGGTTGGTGAGCCGCCTCATTGAAATCCTGCCAGAAAACCATGCCCAGTATTCTCTGGCCTTGCACCTTCTGGAAGCTGTGGATGTCCTCACCACCGAGGAGGACTGAAATCGCCAGCACAGATTTCATGACCAACTCTGCAGCGAGAAGATGCTGGTTCTAGTCTCTTCATGATTGAGAGAGGTTATATGGTCATCCCTGTCATGTTTCTGTCAATGTGTGGAGAGAAAAGCTGCTTTTAAAATGTTTTAGTTCATCAAATTGCTGTGCATGAGTCAGGAGTTGGATTGAATCTGTGTGTTAAGACTTTACTGCGCTCTGTCCTCTTGACTAAAACATGACTTCTATTTCTCAGTTCTCTCAGTCAACAGATGTAAATTAAAAAAAGAGCCTTATTTTTACTTGGACAGACTGCCTGTCCGCCTGGTCTTCTGTAATCTATGCTGGCTTCACTATGGAATAAAGAGGCTATGATAATCTGTGTGGTAGTTTCAACTCCATTTACTTAGAATGCGTTAGCATAATCTGGTTTCCAAAGCCAGAATTCATCCTCATCTGCTCCAGTATGTCACCCAGTGACATGCTCGTGAGCTTCTGTCGTTCAACAGAAAAAAACAAAAATAGAGAAACTGAAATCACAAACAATGCACGGCTTCTTCCTGCACTCAGCTGCTTGGGATTACATATGTGGACATCTTGCTTTTACAGTTTATTCTTCCACTGATGAAAAGTTCCAACAGGAAGCGTTACCCTCAATGCTGCCATAACTTACTTTGTCTCTGTAAAAAATCTAAGCTTTCTGCTCCTGTTTGACCCATCAGAGACCGCTGGAAAGGGGGACCTCTGCACTGTCTCCGCTTGTTCTATGGGATTCTTGGAGGCTGCACCATCCTTGAAAACGGATCTTCAGAAAATGAAAGGGCGTTGTGGTGCCGGGCCTTTCAGTGAGCCTGAGAGACAACAGAGTGGCAGCGAGCGCACAAGCAGTCTGCCGTTTCAGAAGTGTAGCGACGACAGCGTGGGCATCGGACACCAGTAGAGGGCGCCACTGCGATGCTGTAGGGACTCTCTTCTCGGATAAAGCCACCTAAGAAACAAACCCAAAATTGAAAGCAGCATTATTTACAGTTAGACATTTATACAAATGGTTTACTTACAGCTACATTTACATTAGGCAACCTTTAATGCTAAAACCGTTTGGTCCAGCTTCTTACAGACCGAAAAATACACTTTATGCTTTTGTGGCCATTAAGCCATTCTTTTAGAAAATGTAGTCTTTAAATATTTACAATAATTGGATTATAACTGTTATATTTTTCTATATAAACAATATTTCCTTTTTACATTAGACATACAAGTTTCTTTTAAAAATAAACTGTACATGCTGCAGCAGATTCACTTTATTTACTATTATGAGTGTGGTGTGCCGTCATCCTTTTACCATAAAATATAAACATGTCAACAGTGGTGTAGAATACCATTTTTTTAAAAGTAGATTGAACATTTAACCATTACTTTACTCAGCTTTTACATGACAGTTATCAGACATGAAAACATCTTAACGTGAATGAATAAACTTAATCACTTTAATGAAAACTACAAACCCGTTCATTCATTCATTCATTTTCCAATCCGCTTTATCCCTTTCGGGGTCACGGGGTTGCCGGAGCCTAACCCGGCTACCCTGGACTGGTCGCCAGTCTGTCGCAGGGGCCACAAACACACACCCATCCACACTCACATCCACACCTAGGGACAATTTAGAGTAACCAATTAACCTGTGAAGCATGTTTTTGGACGGTGGGAGGAAGCCGGAGTACCCGGAGAAAACCCACGCATGCACGGGGAGAACATGCAAACTCCACACAGAAAGGTCCCCCAGCCAGGACTTGAACCGGGAACCTTCTTGCTGTGAGGCAGGAGCGCTAACCACTGCGCCACCGTGCAGCCACAAACCCGTTATCATTGTAAATAGTATTTTCTTTAAAACCTCTGAAGCTTCAGGTTGCAAAGCCTGCATTAGGCTAACAGTGCACTTTTAGTATTAAAATTATATTAAACATGTACCAAAATGTACGTTCTCACCGTCCAGGTTGATCAGGAAGCTGCCGTGTTTCACCTGTGCCTGTGGGTTCAGGTCCCGCGGCAGCTCAGTGGCCAGGCTGACCCGAGCTGCCATCATCAGCTCCACCAGCTGGGAGGAGGTGGAGGTGGGCTCCTCCTGGAGGGACTGAAACAGATGGTAGTGGGTTTGTCCATATTTTGATTTATGGGATCCAAATCTAAGAATACGTAGTACAGAGTATTTCATCGTTTAAACGACTCAAAATGCAGAAAAACAATTCAAAGGTTTGTACAAGGCTAAATGTTTTCTTGAAAAACAAAAAAAAATTCTTAATTTCTAGAATTTTAGCTAAAAAAAATGTCCTAATTCAAAGAGCACTGGGAACATTCTGAAAATAGATCAAAAGATGATTGGAGTGGGACTTTAAGTGATATAAAATCATTTGTCCAGCGCACATCTCATTACTCCAGCTTCTTGAAATAGAACTCACAATGTTGGGTTTTAAAATATATCCCTTCAAAATTAAAGCGTGTTTTTGTTCAGATTGTATGTCATTTCTATCTTTTATAAGGCAGATTACCAAAATACTCCACACATCTGCTCCTGGTCCGGCCCTTCTACCAGATTTTAGAACCCTGTGTGGCCCACGAGTTGGGAAGTTTGCCCACCCCTGCTCTAGTCATTAGTAAGCTGCAAGCACTGGCTCTTTACGACCAAATGCATGGGGTGTGCACGTGATACGCAAAAGCCTGTAGGTTGTCCATACAAATGACACCGTCTCACCTCTAAAAGCCAGACTGAACACAAACAAGGAATGCGCACATTTCACTGAAGCAGAACTTCCTGTGCAGTGTGCAGGGTTTGGGGGAGTTAGAAAAGAAATGAAAAATCTCACCTACTTCCCCCTTTCTTACCCTTATGCGTCTGCCCATGAGGGCAGTTTTCACCCATGGTGACACCGGTGCAACAAAAACATCAGAAACCACATCATTTGACTCTTAAGGAAAAATGGGTTTTTATGGGTTAAGAACCCAACACCTACAAAGAACTTTCAGATGAGCACACACAGAAAGCGCCCTGTTTGTCTCTCCTCACAGATTCAACTTACCTCCATGAGCTCAAACAGGAGCCCGGGCTCAATGGCAACAGTGAGGTCATACTGGGCAGCATTTTTGCCAGGAATGGACGCCAGAAAAGAGTCCCTGATGGCGCATGCACCTTCCACCGCCTCCTCCAATCCTGGACGCTGCCACACAGAGCTGCTTTTGATCCAACCACTTCTGAACAAAGTCTCTCCTTCTGCAAAGGAAGCATCCTCCTAACAAACTCATTCATCATTGTACACACTAAAGTTCAACATCTGGGATCACTTAGATTTTCATGGAAACATACATGAGGATAGTCTCAATAATCCTGGTTTGTGTTGAAATACTTTCAATGAAAAGCATCTCCTACAAGATGTCTTCCTCCAGTGAAGCTAGGAGCGTCCCAATTCACTTCAACAACAGTTCCATTCGTGTCATTTCATAATTTGTGGTTGCTGATCTGATTCACAGTTGATCTCGGTTCATTCTGAACAATCCGATTCACTGACCTAAAATGGATCCGGGACATCTTTAGCCCAAAATTCAACCAGTGTGACTCAGAGATAAATACCTGGTACTATGCTGCTAAAAAAAAAAATAAAGGGAACACTCCAAAAACGCATCCTATACCTGAACGAATGAAATACTCTTTTGAAATGTTTTATTCTTTACATAGTTGCATTTGCTGACAAATTTGCCAATCTTGGTGTTCTCTAAATGCCAAACGTCTTCCATGGTGTTGGGCTGTAAGCACAACGGCCCGCATACCACCCTCATGCAGTCATTTGAGCAGACGTGCACATTTGTGGCCTGCTGGAGGTCATTTTTTAGGGCTCTGACGATGCTCTTCCTGATTCTCTTTGCACAAAGGAGAAGGTAATGGTCCTGATGTAGGGTTGTTGCCCTACGGCCTAATCCCCATCTACTGGTGTACAGGCCTGTCTCCTGGTCGCGTCTCCACACTCTGGAAACAAACCTTTTCTTGCCAAAGATCGCATTGATGTGTCATCAGTTATTGGAAGTGTCTTGCTGATTGCCTGTTTGCTCCACATGTTTTCTATTATTTTTGCACAAAAACGTGAACTTGGCTGTCAGTCATGGCTGACCAGACAGTTTGATTACACAGAAGTGGGATTGACCTGGAGTAACACTGAGTTATTTAGGATGTCCCTTTGTTTTTTTGATCAGTGGATTTTCCATGATCAATTATAATTGATTGATTTCATTTTGAAACGACTTTAGAATGGTATTGATCGATTCAACCAACAACTCGTCTCAGACAGACTGATCTGGTTGAAACGTAGGAATAGAAATTGATGACGTTCATTCATCGTTCCACCTCAAATAGTTATCAGCGTCAGTTCAGTAATCCAAAAATGTGACTAATGTGTTCACGTACTAATATCTAGAGCTACAGGTATATAGAGAAATAAAGAGGGGGGGTGGAATTGCTTACTCTCATGTCCTGGTGCAAGCATATAAACTTCTTCAGCTAAATGTGGCAGGATAGGAGCGACAGATCGGGTCAGGCCGTCGAGGATTTCCTCTAACCCAGTTTGACACGATCTCCTGCCCGGAGAGTCCTCTGGGTCACAGTACAGCCTGGCAGAGGGAAGACACAGAGGGAGGACACAGCCCACATTCAGCAAAGCAACACAGAAAACCTGCTGCCATCAAACTGACTGTTCCTGACCTGTCCTTGATGATGCTGAAGTAAAAGTTAGAGAGATCTTTGGTAATGAAAGCTTGGAGGAGGCGGACGACTCGACTGGCATCAAACTCACTGTAGGCGTCTGTGACCTGCACACAGACATCGGTGCTCTTCATCAGCAGCACAACAAGCTTGAATACAAAAAGGTTGAACTTCATCTCACCTTCATGCTGTACTGCCGGAGCAGATGCAACATGTACTGATCAACATAGTGCATCTGTTTGGCGTCTACGGCTTGAGTGCGTGGGTCGAATCCCTGCAGATTACCCAGTAGGAACCTCAGCGTGTTCCTCAGCTGACGGGGAGAACAGAGCAGAGGAGCTGAAAGCTAGCGACAGGCCTGGGGAACAGCCTTTGACCTCTCAGTACCTTGCTGATGCTGTCTCGTGCTGAGTTCAGAGCATTAGATCCAATTTGGAGTTCAGAGAAGATGTTTGATTCAGCAACCCACCAACGAAGCACGTCTGCACCATAAGCAGGTGAACTTTCATCCTGACAAAGACGAGTAGCGTTAGAGGAGCGCCGAGCTTCTTCTTTTCAACCTCGTTTTCCTAAAAGCATGTGGCATCAGGCTAAACCTTAGAAACTATTGTAAGGGATGTAAGGCTCAAATAAACCGACGGTTTTGAGTTTGACGGTGAAATTCAAAGTCTTGCTGAAGCATCAACCCTTCCCTGTGCTTTGGCAGCATTTCTGCTCCTTTTTCATGAAGATTTTTTATTATTCATGTGGTTCTCATGCTTCAATGTTAAATCCATTTTAAAATCCTGATGGTTGTTGCCAAGCATCCTGACTTTTTTAACCTTCAGTCATTTGAAGCGGCAGATTTCCAGACTTGATGAAGAACTGAAGTGTTTTAAATGTCAAACTCTTTTAGCAGATTTTTTAACTGATGTTGAACTTTTTAAAAGTAGAATAAGCAAAATAGTTTTGAACGGGAAAGATGTTCAGTGTGGACACGTCGTCACCTTTCCTCCATTGATGACTTCATCTGGATCAATCACATTTCCCAGAGACTTTGACATCTTCTCTCCCTTTTCACTGACTGCAAAGCCATGGACCACCAAACACCTGCATCACATGGTTTTGAATTTCACAAAAGCCTTTTAAGATTGTCTCTGTTTCAATCCAAGTGTAAATGAATGACATTTGCATCAAACTCCTGCCGGAGCGCAGAGGACAGACAGCTCACATACTTGTAAGGTGCTTTGTTTCTCACAGCTACACTGGTGAGCAGCAAGGACTGAAACCAGCCCCCGAGCTGGTCCTTCCCCTCCACGCACACATCAGCGCTGGAGTCCAGCTCTGCAGGAGAGTGGAGGAGAACATGAGAGAAAGAAGACGTTTGACCGTCAGTGACATGGCAAAGAAAACACGTCAAGAGCATGGAACAAGCCCAGAGACAGAAGGAAGACCATGGTTAGTTTAGAAAAGTCCTTGAAGCCAAACTGGGTCTACAAAGTTAAAAAAATGTGTAAAAATAATATTACACATCTTTTAAAAATGATAATAAATGGCCTCCTGACAGACAGGCAGCCACAGAGGTTACAACAACCAGCTCCACCCATCTCCAACCAGAAACATCTACCAAAAGCAGCAACAGGAAGAGATTGTGGAGTTTGGGTTAATCAGAGGGAGGTCATCTGCATGCAAACAGGAGAGAGTTTCAGCTCCATGCTGCAGCTCCAGAAGGAACCTCCTCCAGTTTCATGAAAACTCAAACAGAGGACATAAGCTGACGCAAGAAACAGCAGCCAGATGATGCTCGTGTCAAAGTAAAGAGCTGCAGCGTGGCCCCCTGCAGCTGAATGAGTCAATAACCTGCAGCCAGAGGACTGCGGAACGAGGAGGAGAGCCAGCTGAGACGCGACTCTGGCTCCTCAGGGTCCTCCTGCGCTTCCTCTGCAGATGACAGCACAAGCCCATTCAGAAAGTGACGACGCACAAAAAAAAGTTATTTATGAAAACAAATGTTATCGATCCGCTTCACAGATTGTAAAAATGTCAGCAGTTAAAAAGTATTTTCAAACCTCACCGATGTTTTTGTAACCACAAAAACAACAACTGTGGGACAATTGTTCCGCTAACTGACTTTACAAAGTCTCAGGATCTACGGGGAGGATCAAACAACATATAAATGTGAAGTTTTACTGGCTCCCTGCAAACTGGGAGAAACCTGGAGATTAAAACTCCAAAGGAAAAAGCCGAACAACAGCGCCCTCCAGCAGACAAAAGAGCTGCGGCTCCTGCAGCTGCTGCACAGCTGTTATGACAGATGGGTTGAGCGGTTATGATTCTAAAATGATGCAGCTTGCAAAGAAGATAATCCTCTTGCATATTTGGAACCATATGAACTACTATTTCTTCTTTCCAAATTTAAAATAAAATCCACATCTGTAAAATGTGAAATTGGAGGCTTGGACTTGCCTTCAAGAACTGCTGCCCAAGACGATCCACTGTCAAACCAGATGTCCAGCACATCTTCCCCTCGAACAAAGTCGCTCGCCGCTCCAGCGTTAGTCTAAAGTCACAGATTTTAAAATTCCTTTTTAGTATTTGCCCCTGAAGATGCTTTACACTGGAAATGTCAAGTCGTTCTTTCATTTTTATTACATTCATCAGGATCAGCTCAAACTGATTCTGCTGGTACAATCCCTAAAGTCATCTCTGATACTAATGACAGCTGGGACTTGGACTGGCTAAATGTACGTCTCTGAGTTCAGCTTTAGCATCTGGATTTCAAATCTTCTTCCTTGAAGCGTTTCACCAATCATCCAAGTGGCTTCATCAGTCTGAGTGATGCTGGGATCGAGTCCCACATGTATCCTTCAGGTGGGTACCCACATGCCTGCAATGGAACGGCTCATTAAGGGGAACAAAGAAGAGAAAGCAGAATGAAAAGCCTCTCTTCTTGTAACCCCCTCTGCCCCCCTACAGGATGGTAGGGTGTGGTCCCATTGGACGTTTGGTCTTCTTACATTATGTTGCAGACTTTCAGACAAAGTTGTTCCCCTTCTGTCACAAGTAAATGTTGGTTCCCGATAGCAGGCGGTGGCTGTGATTAAATCCATTACAATAGTTCTACAGTAATACAGGTGTTATGTCAACACAGTCCACGTCCAGAACAGACAGAGTTAGCATGTCTTCACTGTTTTAAGTCCAATAAAGCCCCATAGGTTAGCTGGTGTCCTGCCTGTCCAAACTGCTGGTTCCTCACCTTCTTCAGCACATGTGGGGGCAGCAGGGTCTCAATGGGAAGCTCCCACCAGCAGTCACTGCCCTTCTCCTTGAAAAGTTTTGCGATGTGGGAGACTGTGTCTCTGCAGAGGTCAAACTGATGGTTAGCAGGATGTGTACAAAGCTGTCTGTGCGCCTGTGAAGTTCTGACTCACTTGTTAACAAGAGCCTCTCCGTTCTCTCTGTGATAGAAGACCGGGATGGGGACCCCCCAACTGCGCTGCCTGGAAATGCACCAGTAGGTCCGTCTGTCCAACATGGCCAGCAGACTGCCTCTGGCTGATTCTGGCAAAATGCGAACCTTCTGCAGCGCTTCCTGCAAACACACATCCATGTTCTCCTTACCATGCACACCTAAGACCTCTGTGTGCAGCAGACACAAACAACACTGGTCACTTTCACCTTGGCCTTGTCTTTAAGTGACAATGTGTTGATGAACCACTGTTTACTGGGCTTTATGACCACCGGCTGCTTTGTTCTCCAGTCATAAGGGTAACTGTGGACACACTGCTGCTCCAGCACCAGAGCTCCACCCTCCTTCAGCATGGAAATCACTAAGAAGGCAGCAGAGGAAACACATCAGAATAACACAACTGCTTCTCAGCAATGTCTGCTAGTACCACATACCTTTATCAGTGCCTTCAGTCAGCACAGACAGGCCCTGCAGCTGAGGTCCAACCAGCTCTGTGAACCTGCCATCGTCATCCACCATGCAGTCCTGAGACAAAACACAAAACTGATTCAAACAGCACATGAGCTTCATTTAAACCTGAACACAAAACAGGAAACTACAAACTTCACTCTACACATTAAAACTGCTCGAGTGTCCTCATAAATGATCTTAAACAGCCAAAAACAAACGTACAGACTCAGAAAAAGAGAAGACTTGTCACTAACACGTTTCTTTTCATTAAGGTGCCTGTCATTCGACAGGAATAGAAGGTGGGAGACATTTTTCCTGTCTCTGTTAGGACAGCATGACATTTTTCAGTAACACAACCCACCACAGGAAGTTTGAACTGTGAGGCCACGCTGTAATCATCCATGCCGTGAGCAGGTGCTGTGTGGACCAATCCTGTGCCTTTTGCCATGGTCACATGATTGGCTGGCAGTAAAGGCGCCTGCACGCCAGGATTCATGGGATGCGTGTACATCCCACCTTCAAGCTGAGAACCTTAACAAACGAAGACACCACCATGAGATTTTTAAAGACAGATTTGTCAGCTGGAACTATTAGAAATGCAACATTTTCCATTAGATGTGATATAAAATACAGATCCAGCCACGGAGAGAGCCACCTCTGACGGGCGCAGTAGTAGGAAACACACGTCAGTAAGAGACATGTCTGCAGACAAGCTTTGCCGTGTTGAGACAAAAGGTTGTTTTTCTTCCAAAACGTTACAAACGTTCTCCTGGCTGTGTTTTGTGAAGAGAAGTGGACTGAAGAAGAATAGCTTTCACCTGTGAAGGTGCTCATGCTCCTCAGCTCAGTGCCCAGTAGAGCTGCCAGACTTGCAGCGCGCTCAGTGGCTATCAACAGCAGCTGAGAGTTGTCGGCCCTCTTAACCACAGAGTACCTGTTACCCAGACACAGATTGGAGGTTACTGCATAGTTTACTGGCTGACAGATCTGACTCTTAGTGGTAGTCATTTGATTTGATCATTGTGTTTTTACACTCTGCTTTGCTGGAATCAGCCACCATGCAAATCTGCAGTCAAGAGCCATTTCTCTCAGCCTTTTCCTATGCATGCTACATTCCAGTACAAGTACAGGGTGTCTACACATATGCAAATGTCAAATTTTAGACTTTTTAGGACATTTTTAAGACCATATGTACAAAGAAAATAAACATCATGTCTACTTTAGCAAACACGCATGCACACACTAAATAGTTTAAGAAAAAGCCTAAATAAACTAGCAAATAGCACTTCTCAAATATTACAAATCATACACTGTCATTGTTGTTTTACATTTGCATTATTAATAGTATAATCAGAAAATATTGTATCAGCAAACTGCTGCAGAAAAAATGATTCTAAACCATTTGAAACACCAAACAATCCTAATGTAATGTTTGCGTCATTTTGTAGCCTGGGTCACAAATCACAAGATTTTTATTAAAACTTATCACAATTTCTTTAACTTTAACAAAAGCTATCACACTCTACACATGGAAATAAGAATACATAGTAAGCAACAAAGCATGAGCTGTCTTTAACATGCTGTCTGCTCATCACTGTGTCTCATCACCGTCCTGCGCATCCAGATCACCTCCAGCTTGGAGCAACACATAGTTTGGATGTCAGAGGTACATGTTGTATGACGCAGCGCATCCTTCATGAAGCCAGAGGTCGCATCATTTGCAGTGGTGGAAAGAGTCGGAGACAAACAAACAGCCTGCTGTTGGGGTTCCCTACACTCGCTGCTTTTCTTACTCTGCACATGCAATTCAATCGCCTCCATCCTCATCCTGTTAAGTTTAGGTGTCTGTCGGTAAACCATGCAGTTTGCTTCACAAGGATTTCACTAAACAGTTTTAACCCTTACAGATAATCCATATTTTCAAGTCATTTCTCCAAGAATTTACACTTCCCCATTTTCCTGCACCAACAAACACGAGCTAATTAACTCGCTGAGGCTAAACGATTTACCACCAGTTAGCGACCAATGCAAGAATAAAATGTACCACCCATTCAATTTAAGACAATTTAATGCTTTTTAGGTCTTATTTTAGTCAAATTCAATGTAAGACCTTTTCAGACTTAAGAATCTGTCATATTTGTGTGAAGCTGTGATATGGGCGATCACAGCTTCACACAAGGCTGCAAACTTTTTCAAGGAGAGAGACTCTCCTTGAGTTAAGAGAAGTGTACTTTGATTCCGATCCTAGTTAACAGTGAGTGAGCTGTCAAGTAGAAGGAAATATGACTTAGAGCATTGGATCGTTTTTCTGAACAGAGTTACAGAAACAACAAGGGAACTCATTTTGCCTTACTCTGCATTGGGCATGTAGCACACTGCCTGGTTGGCAGGAATAGTCCACGGCTGAGTGGTCCACACCAACAAAGAGACATTGTCCAGATCTGATGAGGAACACACCCTCTCAGAATGAGTCTAAACATCCCCTACAATGCTGATCCATCATAAATTTCAAAGTTAGTATTTTCAGAAGAGATGTTCCAACTACCCTCCTCTGCAGTGACCCCTGGTGGCAGCGTTGTCAGTGCAAATGTGGCGTAAATGGCACGGCTCACATGTTCAGGGTTGTACTCCAACTCAGCCTCTGCCAGGGCTGTTCTGTAAGGGCAAAGAGATGCAGGGTGAGGACTAAATTGACACCAAACAGAAAGAAATGTGTTAAATGTGGAACCTTGATGAAGGAGACCAAAAGACAGGTTTGTAGTCCTGATATATGAGACCCTGGAGGAGCAGCAAAAACGTACAAGATTAAGACTGTGCAGAAAAGCACACAATTCAGAGCCAAGTATTCTGCCCTTTCTGCAACTGCACATGTTGGTTTTTCAGAGAATTAGGCACAATCATAATTTTAAGATAAAGAGGAAGAGAAGTTATGGCACAACGTGTCCACCTTGCTGTGCATCTCTTGGAAGACTTTCAGTTGTGCTGCTTCATAAGTCCCATCAAATGTGTAGTAGCATTGCTCCCAGTCAGCCATCACCCCCCAGCGTTGGAAGGCAGCCTTCTGCCGAGCTATCGCCCCCTCTGCAAACTCCCGTGCTGCACGTACCAAAGCCAAACATTACGGTAAGTGCAGAACCAGAAAATTATCCAGTAACCGTCAGAGTGGTCTCACCTTTCTGTCTAATCTGAAGTGGACTCAGACCACTGGTGCCCAGCTCTCCCAGAGCCTTCAACTCAATGGGCAGGCCGTGGCAGTCCCAGCCTGGAATGTAGTGGACCTGCCGCCCCCTCAGCATCTCAAAGCGGTTACGGATATCTTTCAGGATCTGAAGAGAACCGTGGAAGCAACCACGCACAACAGGAAGCAGGAATCATTTTCTGATTGTTTGGGTTTTTATGTTATCACATACTTGGTGTTTGGACATGTTCATTTAACAAAGGGTATACAACAACCTTATTAAGTGCATGTCCAACATGTGGGGCTCCATTGGCGTAAGGGGGCCCGTCGTGAAGGGTAAATTTTTTCTTGGCCTTCCTTTCTCTTTGCCATGAGTACAACTGGGCAAAACCGCTTCCCTGAAGAAGAGAGGCCACGATTAGCCAGCGTGGATGCACAATACTCCAGTGTGTCAGTACTGAATGAACTGCAGAGAGCATAGATGTTTTTAAGAAAAGGCTCAAGACCCACCTTTTTCACCTGGCTTTCATATAATTTTTACTTTGTATCTTTCTACCTATTTATCTTTTATCTATTTTATAATGTTTTATCAATTTACAATAAATTATTAATTTATTATAAATTCCTCATTATAATGTTTTATTGTTGGTTATTTGCTTTTATCAATATGTTTACTTTTTAATTCAATTTTAATTTTGTTTCCGGTGCTTCCTCAGTTGGGTTCTCTCTCTCTGGGTCGGCTGCCGTTCAGCCGCGGCGGCTCTGGATGGGGACCTGCATCGCTCCCTAGCTGTGATGAGGCGGGTCCCTGCTTGTGTCGCTGCATTTGGTTGGCTGTGCCGCTACTCACAGGGAGAGAGGTCCCAACTATTAGTGTTTTTAAAAACAAACTGTCATGCTCAGCCTGTTTCTCATTGCCAATCTCCATCAGTTAGGGGGTGGGAGCTCTGACAGGGGTGGGGGTTGTGTACGGATCTGGGGGAGGGGACTTTATGTTAATTTATGCTTATTTTTATTTTATTTGTTTTTTATTTGCTCATTTAGTATCACTATTATTTTGTTTTATTCTGTGTAAAGCACTTTGTGTTATGTTTTATATGAAAAGTGCTATATAAATAAAGATTGATTGATTGATTGATTGTACAGTAAATGAACTGTGCAGATCAAATGAATCATAAGAAAGCATAGTTAAGCCTGATCAAACTTAGTTTCCATTAGTGTGGATGATCATGCTGTGATTAGAAAATAGAATTCTTGTCTGTGAAATTACAATTATAAGCTTAATAGTGTCCCACTAGAATTAAAAACACAATTAGATAATAATTCCATAAGGCATGTGTACAATTTAAAAACAATAATAAACAGATTGTTTACAGTGTGGGTTCGGGAGGCCCCCTTACCTGCTGTATCTGAACTTCTCGGTCCACGAGTGTTTGTCCCACCAGTTTCATTGGAAACTCCGTCCGTGGGAGAAGCACCGAGTCCCGGTGGACAGCCTGAGCTGAGCCTGGGTCCACAGGCTGAGCGCTGCCTCCTCCATGGCAGCGACAGCAGCTAGAAGTGACGGCACGTTGGAGAAGGCCCCTGCCTCGGTGTGACCTCCGTCCCCATCTCGCTAACGTCTTGCTTACAGCCGAAATCTGGCACAGCATCATGGATAGAAGAGGCGCCGTCTTAACCCAGCTAACCCACTGAAACTAAAGGGTGACTCCGCTGTGGTGGTTTTAAGAAGCTCTCACTGTGTTGTCATGTCCCGCCCTCTAAAGGTTCCGAACGGCTATGTTTCCTCCGGAAGAAATTCAGGAAAGGACGAGTACGGAAAGCCAACGGGGTCAAATGTATCGTTGCTCGCAGACTGTAGTGTGTACAGTCAACATGCGTTCCCACGATATCGCTGTTTATTCACTTTTCTTTGATTGGTTTAGAATTGAAACTGGTTTGCTGTTCAGACTGAAAGTATGTGCTTAAAAAAGCTATACTTTTTTAAAACAACAACTCCATTGCACAAAAACAATAGTGTTTGTTTTGATTCATTCATTTTCCTTCACGTACTCAACTACTGGTGACAAGAAGACATTTTCTCAAAAGTTTGGCAAAATAATCGGCTGCAGACAGAAACATCCCGAATTTCATTGTGGATATTAATTGCAGTGAATATGATCTCCAAGTCCTTTACAGCTCCCTTTGAGGGGGTTGTTGAAAACATACATGCATCAACTTGTAGGTTAAGATTCCTATGAATCTTAAAAATGATTCACACAGCACACTCGTATTAAATGTATCACTCACTGTTGTGTTGAAGTTAGCAGTTCAGCCAGATCTAGTGTACTTTTGGGTTATTTTATTTTGGTGGTTATGAGGGATGTAAAAACTCATTTCAACAACAATTTGATTCATATCATAATTTGTAGTTGCTGATTTAATTCCTATAGTTGAGTTATTTTTATTCTGATTTACTGGCCAAAATGTGGGCACAAATGGAACCCCATAAACAAGGGTCTCTGCGGGTGCGTTCACTGAACTCCGGAACACGGTACACTCAGTGGACCCCAAACAGCCTCCCAGTCCAGCTCAGTCCGCTGCAAAACCATGTTCCAATAAAACAGATGTTTTTAAAAAGCTAGGTGACAGTAGTGTAGAGCGCATGGCCTGTTGTAGGGCCGTAGCTGTTGTTTGTCGGGAGTTCCCTGAAGGCGGCCTGCAGCAGGTGTCTTTCATCGCCTGATGATGTCACTGGGCTTTAAAGCGCGCGGCCGCGGGTCCTCCCTCATTCGCATCCTTCTCTCTCTCTGCAGGCTTGAGCGCGAGAGGAAAGCTGAAGATGGTCCCAACGTGCGGCGCTGTCCTGGCGGTTCTACTCCTGGCTGTGCACGTCTCGCTGCTGGTTTGTCGTTTTCTCTTCTCTCACTTTAAGTGGTTCGTAGCATCAACTGCATTTCTTAAGGTGGAACTGCAAATGTGCAGAGAACTTGTTCTCAGACCGTACCTGTACACTCCTTTATCACAGCTGTAAAGCAGAACCCTTCAGTTGAAGCAATTCCTTCATGACTGTCTAACTCCATACTAAAGGGACTTTTGTGTGGCAGGTGGTCCAGGTCCAGGGCACCATGAATGCCTCCACCAATGCAAATTCTAGTGCCGTATCCACCATGGGCGGCTCCAGCTTCTCCACCCTGCTGCTCCCGTTGGCTTTAGGGGCCCCTCTTCTGTATGGTTGGCTCCAGTAACTGGAAGGATTCTCTGGGTGCTCTGCACTCCACTGGACTGTGGACGCACTGTTGGATTTGGAGTTCGTTGGTGTTGCACTCATTAAAAAAAAAACAAGGTGGGGAAATCTGAGGAAATGGTTTCAACATGCACACCGCCGAGCAGATGCGTGTCTCTGCTCTCCAGACCACGTTCGTCTCATCCACAGGCCGCTGCATGGACTTGGCTCTTGTCGTAAACACTGGTGTCTTCAACTTGTTTGTGGGTTTTGAACGGCTGTGATAAATGTAACGTTAGAAGGAACTCTGCTTTAAAATCAACTTTACTTCAAACTTTTAAAATCTGAATAAAAGGTGTTTAACATTTCTGTCGTCACTGACTCAGTCTGTGAGGTCCCTGGGGCACTGCTATGAAACCCTCTTGGGGGGGGGGCGCATGGGAACTAAGCTTAGTCTGAGCTAAGCAAAAAAAATGGTTAAAATGAAGACCGCATCGCCAAAGTCACATCTGACAATGTATTCTTCACCTGTTATAAATTCTTTGTAAGCTCACTGGAATTTTAATTATTTCCCCTCAATCTTCTCATTGGGTACACGACAAAGATTCTTTTGTTAAACTGTGGGCCTTGGCTCCACCACCTGCCTTCATCTCAAGTTACTCAGCCTCAAACATTGCATTACTCTGAACATTCACCTGAGGGGAATACCACTTTTCTACACATGTAAGTGCAGGCTCTCGTGAACAGTCTTCTCCCTCTAGCCATGTACCGCAAGGAATGCTGATTTTGAAATTTACAACTGAGAAGGGAATATAGAGCTTGAGGGGACCTTTCAGCACAGCGCTGAAGAGCGTCACTCGCCTGCTCTTCAGAAAAATACTTTTGAACGGCATAGCAGTCACGGATGCGGCTTAGTACTGATGCATGTCTAGTGTGCTGACAATATTTCAAAATGTCACCATGGACTTCCTGTAGTCAATCATCCAGGTCTCTTTTCCTGACTTTCTAAAAAATTCAGACCGTCACGACTAGCTTGATCATGCAGGTGGTTCACATTTTAACCAGAGGAAAATATGTTGGCTCTTTACCATTCTGTTTAGAAGATAGTTGTTGGTTGCGTCTTGCAGAGCTTCTCCTTTGTGCCTCCTACTGAAATCGATCACATCCTCTTTTCCAGGACTAATTCACAAAACCCAAACGACAAATGGGGAAATGGTGTTTGAGATATGATTACACCATGGGATGCTACAGTCTTATAGTAGAACTGATCAAGTATCTTTTCAAACAGAAACAGATCTATCAGTGACTGAATCCCAATTTCTATGAAAATATTTAGATCTGAAAAGCACCCGTCTGTTATTTCAGTTTGATAGAAGTGGACCTGTGGTGTTGTGTTCATTCACTCTTGGGTGCTTCAGCATCCAACAGTCCACAAATCTGCATTTTAGATCAGATGGTATAAGTTGTCCTTTTGGTGTTAATGTGTGTTTTTGTGTGGCCCTGTGACAGACTGGCAAAGTGTTCAGTTCTTTGGCAAATTCAGTTATCTAAACATATACAAGGACACAGTGGTGCAAAAAGCATTTGTCAGTCACAAATTCTTCAAGTTGTCCCACGTTAAAAGAACATAGATGTCTGAAATGTCCACGATACAGTTCAACTGTGTCAGAATTTAAAAAAAAAAAAAAAAAAAAAAAAAAAAGCATAAACTGGTTATCTGTAGAAAAGGCATCTGTCCACACCCTTAAAAAGTCAGACTGCAACCTCGCCACCTTGACTAAGACCACAGAGCTGTCAAAGGACACCAGGGACAAGATTGTAGACCTGGACAAGACTGAGACTGGGAGACAGCTTGGCAAAGTGAAAATCTTACAAAACTAAAATGTTAAAACATTTCAAAACTAAAGAGATTGATGTCACACAAATTTAGGAAATTTGTTTTGAATTAAAACTTCTCTATTTTACATAAAATTCTGATCAATTGTAAGGAAACATTTTATGCTTCTACTGGCTTTGTTAAACATTTTTCTTTAGAAATCTTGACCACATTTGCAGTCAAAAACCAAGATTCATCAGCATTACCAGACCTTTGTGTTTAAGTCTCAGCATCTGCTGATGGCTGGGTGTGGGTTTGCAGCTCAGCTCTGTGGCGGTTCATTCTGACACAATTTACAGAAGTAACGTGAAAGCATTTGTTCTGTGTGTCACACGTCCCATATAGAAGAGTGCGTCATAAATTCTTATAAACCACAGCCAAATTTAATCAAAGGTGAGCTATATTCATAGGTGTCAGTGTTTCTCTGAATGTTGGGCTAAGGCTGCTGGCTACAGTGAGGTAGTTGGTCCTGTTATCGTGTGATCACAGAACAGAAGAGGTTAGCTCATGATGCTTTTCACATGCTGGATAGACCAGCAGAACCTGGTGAATAGGAAGGGTTCTAATGCTGAATAAGGGGGTTCTGCTAGGAGGTGCAGTTTGGTAGAGCACTTAGGTGACCAGCATCTCAGGGCTTTCGATCTGAAGTCAGTGCAAAGATCGGAACAGTGGGGTTCTTATCTGCTTATCTGTTCAAAGTGGAAAGCCCTGGTAGAGCCATAGTTTTCTAACACCGGTTGATGCTGGTTTTCAACAAGATTCACATAATATTCAGCTCTATGTTGAGAGAATTCTGTCAGCTTACTTCAAACCTAATATTTATATACAGCATGTCAGAAAACGTCAGCGGTTACGGTGCTTTTAATCTCTTTATCAGTCATTTCAAGCTGTATCTGCTTCAGTAGTTAATCTTAAACCACAAAGATATGACCTCATGCAAAAAAAGCAACTTAAAAAAAGTGAAAGCCACTGTAAGTGTAAAGGAAAAGGAACTGCAATTCTGCTTGAAAGCATTTGTAACTGTTTTGTTTGACTAAATTCAGAGTGCATTCGTATCTGTAAATTTCAGCAGCATAATGATCTAGTAAAACAAAACTATTTCACACCATCTTCTCCCTAAAGCTGCTGTAGTTTGTGACAAAAAGAGATGCCCACAAATGAGAAGCGCTGTGAGAGCACCTAAGTCCATTTGGTCTAACTCTGCTCCAACACCACAGCTGGCGTCCTCAGGCTGAAGTCTCCCTTCTTCAGATGGCATCGGTGGTGTCCCTGCTCTCCCTGTAAGTGTCATGAACACCGATGGAGGGAAACCCAACCTTCTGCTCCATCCACTGGGCTACACTGAGCAGCCTGTGATCTTCTAGAGCTCGGCCTATGAGCTGCAGACCAATGGGAAGCCCCCGGCTGGACAAGGCAGTTGGCACACAGACTGCAGGCAAACCTGATGTGAACAAAATAAATGCAAAATAGGGTTCACGGAAAGAAAACACAAAACAATACTAAAGCTAGTTTAAACCAAATGTAGGAACACTTTTTCTCAAAAAAAAAAAACCCAAAACACTTTACTGTGGCACTTGCTCTTTATTTTCCTGACTATACGTCACACTTTAGAGAGAATTAATCACCAAGCTCAGCATAACAGAGCTCAAATTGAATGACATTCACATATCAAATTTGCTTGTGCTGCCTCTTTTGACATGCATCAAATTTTAACGTTAAATGCTCGTCAAAAAAATGTGTTCATAAACTAGACGCTCCCATCACGTGTAGGAGAAGCTACGGTCAAGCTTTTGGCCTCGTCGCTACAAGGAAGCATCGATAGAATGCATGAAAGAAGCAGATGGCATTGAGAGATAAGATTGATACACTTTGAAGAGCTTCTCAAAAGCGCCAGTAATCACCTCTACATGTCTGGGTTCACGGGATCATTCAGAGCCTTTATTTTCCCAGTGATTTTTACCTTCTATATGGCAGGAGCCAGTATCTGAATGACAATGCTTTCAGCAGCGCTGCTGTATTTCTGCAACCCAGTTTGATGACTTTCTGTCTCGCAATATCAGAAGAGGGAAAAAATAAAAACAAGAATAAAAAGGTCTCGAAAAGACATGAAAAGAATATAGAAAAAAAATATATCACAAATGAATCCCTCCTGAGGATAAGTCGAACAACTGGCTAAACTACGCAATAAAAAAAAAAACACAACTTATACTCTGAAAAATGTGATGATTAGATGACTGGTTCAACATATTTGGCCTCAAATAGAATTAAAAAAGTTCTAAAATAAATCTCCACCATGTGATTTTCCTGACCTGATGCCTACTTGATGCAGAGTGGAAAATAAAAGCTGCATTGATGTGTTCATCCAGTGAACTCTGTTTGTGTTTTAGCCTTTGTGAACTGTTTTACATGTTCTGATCATCCCACACTTCCTGCTCCTCTTCAAACGTTGCCCCTCGTACCTGACATGTTGGCAGGCTGCGTAAAGACATCTTCCTGTGCACTGCGAGTGCGGTTATCTTCCTGTGTGAAGTCACGATAACAAGCCGCATCCGTCAGTGTGGTGGGAGTCAGCAACACATCAACGCCTGAACTGAACACACGTCTGAAGTCATCTGAAATGAGCCTGCGGACTTTTTGGGCCTTCACAAAATAGTGCTGGTAGTTCCTAAAAGGGTCATGGAAGTGATGTAAACAATTCCAGTTGACTTTTTCAAAAAACTTATGAGTTTGACAACAGCAGAGAAGGGATGGGAAGCTTACTGCTTGAGTAGGAAGTAGTTTCCAGACAGAATTCTCCCTCTAACAACATCATTGAAACCCTCATGTCGTGCTGTGGCGTACATGACCTCTGTTGAGCTGTCCATCTTGCTCCGGTGACCTTGTAGAACCAAATCACATTCATTGCAATCACACCAGGATTTAAAAAAGCATTGTGCAACTGAACTTAAGACTTTATATCACCCATACTGCAGTTCAGTCCTTACCATATTCCACTCCGTCAAAACAAGCCATGTTAGAAGCCACTTCCGCGTGGCACAGGACGTGGTAACACACAATGGAGTGCTGGGTGTGAGGGAGGGACACCTGCTCCACGCGAGCACCAGCTTCCTCAAACAGGTCTGCAACACGGCTCCACTGAGCCAAAGTCTCCGGAGACAGGCCGAAAGCATGGTACTCCTGACAAACGTTCAGACAGCACCAGCACATTAACAAGGCTCTTGTTTTCAAGTCTCAGCAGAAACACAAAAGAAATCAAAGGTTTTGTTTCATGCCTTTTATGAAATATAATTTTCGATGAGTAAATCACATCAACTTATTCATTCTGCTTTTCAAGAAACTTTTTAGGAGTTGAACCAGCAATGCTCTACAGAGTGTTCCAAATTATTAGGCAAATTATATTTCTAAATACTCAAGGCAAATGACAGTCAGCAACATTTTCAATCACTAACTATTAGAGTATATATTAATAATATATGAATTAATTGTGCTGTCAATCGATTCATTTTTTAAATCAGATTAATTACACTTTTGGATTGTTATTAATCACGATTAATCACAATGTTTTACTAAGTAAATTTTATTCGACAATATGCGGCTGTTGGAAAAAAAAAACAAAAAACAGGCCAGTATTTTTGTGCTTAAATCACATCAACAGTAAGAGAAGCAGAAATCTAAAGACTTTAATGTCTGCAGTATTACTCTAAGAAAACAAAGATACTGAAATACAGTCAAAAGGTTGCTTGTCCAGCTCTCTTCCCATGATTGCAACCCAAACCATGGCTCTACCACTTCCTTGCTGACGTCACAGCCTTGTTGGAGCATGGTGGCTGTCCACCAACGACCCACTACTCCATCCATCTGGACCATCCAAGCATTTAACTATTTCATGTTTTTCAGCAGCAGAGATCATTTTATTTCCTTTTTATGTTGCTTGAAAATGTTCTGCTTAATAATGTGGAACATCCTTCTTTAATAGTTCTTCCTTTAGTCGAAGCCACCTGGAAAACTAATGATCACAGGTGTCGGAGTTTGATGTCAGTGATCCAAAGAACCTCGAGACACAATATCACCCATGAGTTTCATTTAAAAACAAAGACTTGTGTTTCTGACACTTAAATACAATTTGCATATTCATTTGGAATCCACCGTAGTAATTTAGCTGCTACAAAAAAACTATTTTATTTTTAGGTCAATAATCTCTGTAGGATAGCACAACCATGATATCATTACTACATATAACCTTTCTATGTATCCACAGAAACTATTCACCAAAATCCAAAATGAAACAAACAGTGACTTGGTTTTTGTGCGTCATTAATGTATTGTGGGAAATGTGAATAAAAATCAACCAAAAATACGGCAAGGTTGGAAAAAAAAAAACTAATAACAACGCCAGAAAACAGAATAAAAGAATCTCCAATAGAGGATAAAACAGGAGGATTACGATCTATTCAGCTCATTTTTTTTTAGACAGGAGCACAATGACCACAACCGGATTTCTGAGGGTTTTTTTTATTTTTACTGCGGCTGTGACTTTCCCCACTGAATTCCCCCACTCCTCTCCTTAAACAAAAATTATTCATATTCTCTCCCACTCAATGTGAAACTGGCAGCATTAAGATGTTTAGCAAGAAAGCAACAGCCGGAGGGAAGGTGTGTCCGCCGCAGCACGTCTGTCTTCAGTTGCACAAACTGCTGAATTACCTCCCATCGCTTTTCCTGTGGCTCTGGCTAAGTTTCATTTTTAAAATGTTCAAGTTTCTTCATCTTTGAGTTAAAAGCATGGCTTCTTTTAAAATATTTTGTTTTCAATCTTTCATTCCCATCTTCTATAGCATCTTCACAGACTCCAGGTTAACCATTTCTTTTTTTTTTATTTATTTAATTAAATAAGCACAAGAACATAACATTACCCATCAATATTAAAACCATTCACTCACCTTAGGGATGCCAACACAGATGCTCCTGACATCAACATTTTCAGGTAGCTCTGCTTGCGACAAAGGACCAGAAACTGTGGTCGAGTCTTTGACATCAAGACCTTGGAGGATACCTGTTGACGACACAGTTTCAGTCACTGTGAAGAGTTGTGAAGAGTAGTTTACAGCAGATTAGAAGCACTACGTTAATCACTCTGAACATGCATACATGTCAGGAAGCACAAAAACACGTTGCACTTGATTTAAAATAACTAATTTTACACAAGCTATGCAATTTACCTTCACTGCTCAACCTAACGTGCACACCATTAAATAAATACCTATGAACCCTTGAACTTCACATTACTGCAGTTTGTCATCCACTGTGCAAGCACTAGTTCATCACCCACAATCCTAAACACACAGCAGCTTTGAGTTCAAAGTTTTGAGCTATAAGTTCTGAACTGAATCCTTAGAAAAATGAACTATTAGATGCAAAACCATTTATATAAAATTTCTTTTCTAGTTCATTTTCAGTACACCTTCAGTTTATCAGAAAAGGCCTATTTGTATGATCTAGTACTTGACCACATGTCCTCACTTAAGACAACTGATGCGTCTACTGCGCTTCGCGTCAGAATGCCAGGGACATCCATGGAGTTGACCAGAGGGATGAGACCATGTCTTGAAAGAAGACCGTAAGTGGGCTTCAAGGCCACAATGCCACATAGCGCGCCAGGATTACGAGTTGAGCCACCCGTGTCCGATCCTAAAGCTCTGCCGAACCGCCACCAAAAACAAAAATGTTTGTTAAACCATAGCTGCTTGGTGTTTTCATATTCTCGATAAAGCTGTGAAGGCTCTTTCTCACAGGTAGCTGGTGAGCGAGGCCACAGCTGCAGCACTTCCACCTGAACTGCCTCCAGTGATGACCCAGTTCGCTTCTGGCCCTGCCAGGGATCTGTAGGGCTCCGTGTAGCTCCATGGGTTCTTCACAGGCCCAAATGCCCCGTCAATACTGCCTGCACTGAGTGAAATACATTTACAGCTGCACGCACGGCTTAAAAGTTCATTTGAGAACATTTTGTGCACCTATGTACATTTATAAACTTTAAGAAGTCCATAAACAGTCTGAATATGGAAACAGCCGTTTCCCTTATACTACATACTGGTAAATACCCCATTGCAAATTCATCCATGTTGGTCTTCCCAATCAGAACAGCCCCTTGGTCAAGAAGTTTCTGGACAACAGTAGCGTTGAACGGTGGAATATAGTCTGTGACAAACAGAGGAGCAGCTTAACTATAACGCATGGACATAAAATAAGCATTTAGGAGCCAAAGTGAGCTGTAAACATGGACCTTTAAGCATCTTGGAGGCACAAGTGGTCCTGATATTCTTAGTGCAAAAGTTGTCCTTGACTGCAAAAGGGATCCCATCGAGCGGCCCTTTAGGGACACCTGAACAAAAAGTTGAGTCAGAGCCTACAGCTTCTCTGGGACACTTCATACACTGGGTCATGCATGTGGACCTTGCAGCAGCCGTCTTTCAGACTCCTGGGCCTGCTTCAGGGACAGCTCCTCCGTCACGGTGATGTAAGCGTTCAGGTGTTGAGTTTTCTTGATGCGGTTTAGACACTTCCTGCAAAGCTCAGTTGGAGATATTCGTCCCTCTCTGAACGCAGAGGACAACTGAAGAACAAAAACAAAGACCACCAACTGAAATGTGCCCTGGAAATATGTTAATGGCCCCCAGACTATAAGGTAATCTTTTACAAAAACACAGAAAAGGTCTTAGCCCAGCGACTTGTTTTTTCTCCCAATCTTTTCCCTTTTTATATTCATGATTTTAGAACCTCCCCCAAAAATTTCTGCTTTGATCTTTTTTTTTAGATTCTCTGTTGATCAAACACACAGCAGGTGCTTAAAGTTGTGTGAAGTGCAGCTTCTCTGTGGCCAACGGCTTCAAAGGATTTGTTTATTGAATTTTACCAATCTTTTGTTTAGGATTTGTTTATTGAATTTTACCAATCTTTTGTTTGAGTTTTCCTTGTTTGTCCCACATGGGCATCTGTAGCGGCTTTGGATGGTAAACTGGACTCTAAAGAGGAACACCAGACTGCGGAACTATACTCGAGCTGTATTTTTATTTCCAGTGTTTTAAAATAAGACATGGAGTTACCGAAACGCCATCAGTTTTCATTCACAACGCGCTGACCGTTTTCACTCAATTTGTTATTTTACGTGAAACAAGCACGACCGCAATAAACCACCAGCTTTAAAATGATGTGTAAATATACATATACATATATATTTTTACAAAAACTGTTTTTTGATACAGACCTCTTTTAAAGTCAAGCCGAGCATATTGGGTATGGATAAGCCTCACATTGATAAACGGAACACTATGCTACACCGTAACGTCGCCATATTGACGTTGGTATTTCCCATCTCCTAATGTCCTTATCAGTGATTGGACAATATTTGAAGAAAGAGTGTTCTGATTGGTGAGCGAGCTCCGGTCCAAACCATTTGTCTGGATGCCGGTTACGGAAGAAGCACACACCACAAGCTAAGGTCGTTGCTCTGAAACGAATCACATGTCGGAAAATATATCGTATTTAAGGGCGCAGAAAGTACTTTATTTTAAATATATATACTGTCCCTCTAACCTTTTTTTGTGAGACAATGATTTTTATAGGCCAAAGATAGTGGTGTCTGTAAACGATCCCGTTTACGTACAGTCACATCGTTTTTGTGGCCACTGACTTGAAAAGTGTAAACATGACTTTTGTGCACAGACGCCTACTGCTGCAGTTTAGGAAAGCATGCGCGCACACTCCCCCTTCCAGACTCCAAACCAGACGAATCAGTACCTCCAACAGATGCCTGGATGTCATGCCTGCCTGGGTCATCGACAAGTATGGAAGTAATGACGTTCTACGGTTTACACGAAATGCTCTTTTTCCATCCATCACCTTTCCCAATGAGGTGATTGTCAAAGTGTTTGCCGCCGGCCTGAACCCCCTGGATGTCAGCATGAGAGGTAAACCTTCCCAGTGGGAATGATGGCGCAAAGGCGGGACACTTTCATCTTTTTAGGATTTTGCATGGAAAGCTGGGATGTCAAATGTGATTTATTTATGTTTTAACAAATTGCACAAATTATCTTGTTTCCTCAGCTTTGGCCTGACATTCTTCATTGTATCGGGATTATTTGACTAATGTGAAACTAAAGAAACAGAGGAAATGTTAGTTCTTGTTATGCAATTTCCCCTGAAATGAACTGTAATTGAAACACAGTTTGTGTTCGTTGAATCTGAAGCTCTTTGGCCCTACCAGGTGGTTATGGTGCTGCTACTCTGTCCATGAAGAGGGATCCACTGAACATCACACTGTCGGGCAGCGAGTTCCCTCTCATTCTGGGAAGGGATGTGTCAGGGGTCATCATGGAGTGTGGCCTGGAGGTCAAATACTTCCAAGAAAGAGATGAGGTAAAGAAAGCGTGTTTTTGTTTGGAATAGAAGCACATGCAGCATATTCAATTAAATTACTTCCAACACTTATTAGAAAATGCTTTTTTGGGTCAGACGGATTTCCTCCATCGGCCCTGCAGTACATTCCATCATCTACTTTAGCAAAATATAAACACTCACCTGAGCACAGGTGTCAGCTCACCTTTGCACAAACAGTTTACATGACAGAATGAAACGCTTTACATGTGTTTGTTTGCATGCATAAGAGTGTGTGTGAACTGTATGTTGACAAGTTTGTGAACACTCTTGGAGCCAACAGGCATGTTTGTAACATCTGAGTGTGTGGACAGGCCCCGCCCATTTTAGACAAACATTCACACCTGACTGCAATGATTAGAAACTTTCGGCATCTTGTTGCCTGTTGGTTATGATTCCACCCCCACCCCCCTTTTCCGGTCCAAAAAAAAAAAAAAAAAGGATAAAAAAAATAATCAATGTAAATAAAGTTTAGCCTAAATTACAAGAGGGGTTTATACAAATATACACCTTGTGTGTCTGAAGATTTATAACTTCCGATTGTAACAGTAAAATCTGTCTAACACAACAGGCTCTCAGCTCATCTGTTTGCTCAGTTGGACAGGACAAGTTAATTAAAAAAAAATTTTAAATTGCATTTCTGTTGCGTAGAAACCAGGTTTTCATTTCAAAGGGTTTGACATTTTTGTTAAGGAGGACGTAAATGTAGTGTTTAGTACTGTCACCTGAATACAGCAGTGAAAGTAAATGAATTTAGGGAATAAACTGAATATTTTATGAGTGTAGATCATATATTTAATAAACAGTGTGGAACCTGACAGAGCCTGAAGACAAGTCTTATGTCACTGACAATGTTTGCAAAGCAAGATTTCAAATATAGAATGAAAACAGCCAGAGATTAAAACGTAATTCAAATGAGTCATGTTGGTAGCAGGATGACCGGAATTAGCTGTCAGGATGAGATCATTAGTCATGTTTCCTAAAAGATTGCTCACTTCTTTGAAGAGGAGGCATTCAGACTGGAACTGAATAGGGATGGGAAAGACGCTGTACAACTACAATTTTTTGGAAGAATTTTAGAAAGAAAAGAGAGTTGCAGATGGAAGAGATATGACCACGGTTATTGAAGTAGTGGACTGCCAGCTGCAGTTCTGAAAGCAGAAGGAACAAAGCTGATATGTGGATAAAGTCTGTGATAAGAGGAGCAGCAGGATGAGTTCTGCAAGCAGCTGCCTAGCTGCACAAAACCTGAGCTGCTGTTGTGGGTTTGAAGTCACAGCAGGATGTCAGAGACTGCAAGAGGCACTGATGCGGTGAAACTGGTTTACCAGAAAGAGCTAATAGTTTTTGCTGTGTAGCAAAGCAGCATCTGCAAATATAATGTTAACACTTTTCTTCCCTTATCAGACCGAGGGAGTCATTCGCAGGATTTCCTCTGAATCTCCTGTGTTTCAAATTCTGGCCTCAGTCTGCAAAGTTTATTAGTTGACAGTTTTACAGATTGTAGCAGTGGGCTCATCTGGTAACATCTGCCTGAGCTTGCTATTGTTTGAAAGAATCTTCTTTCAATATTTCAACTGCATTATAGAAAATTGTCCAGCTATCAGAGATCTCTAAAAAACCGGAATAAAAACCTGTGTATGTGCTCATGCCCATCACTAAGTTCTTGTCTTTTGTTGCTACTTTCGTCATGCGTTTTGAGTCGTGCTGCTTGTTCTTCAGATCAAATCCTCAGATCACTTTAGAGGACACTTAAACTGTACTAGAACTTTAATTTCTGCAACAATCAATGTTTTTAAATATTTCATAGACTTATGGTAAAAATAGACTCAATTTTTCCTATTTAGAAAAGAAAAAATTGTATTTACTCTGTTTGCAGGTTTTTTGCTCCAACAGATTAGTGTTTTTCCTGAGTCGAGCCTGTCCTGGGTAACTAAACAGAAACATGAAGATAGCTGATGCTGATACCTTTGGAAAGACTTCAGAGATGCTTGTCATACCTGAATGCTGTTTGTGTTTTCCTCTCACAGGTGTGGGCTGCCATCCCACCATGGAAACAGGGCAGCTTGGCTGAATTTGTGGTGCTAAGTGCAAACGAGGTATGGCTCAGCAGATACTTGACCACATCAAATTTCTGCCTCTACGTTTAGATGGTGATTATCTCATCGTTGCAGTTGTGATTTTATACCAACATCAGTTACTTTATTCAATAATGTCTGCATGTGGCAAATAGTTTGAATCTGTAGAGTTCTTTGGTTCCAGGAACTTGTTTGGTTGAATACACCTAACTTCGGCATTTGTTCTACTGCCATGGCAGCTCACTCTGGTCACTTCCACTGTTTTGTTGACAGATATCTTGGAAACCAAAGTCACTGAGCCACACAGAGGCAGCTGCCATTCCTTACGTTGCAACCACTGCCTGGTCAGCTCTGGTTAACACAGGTGGACTCAGTAAGCAGAACTGTGGGAACAAAAGGTGAGGTGTTGTGAGCACAACCACGAGTCCACACTCAGAACATTTCCAATCTCTAATAGAGCACCCCTGTGTAGACTGCTGACACAAAATGGCTTTAATGCAAATCATGAACACGTTACTGAAAGGGTTCTCTTCTTAATCTCTGCAGGATTTTGATCCTTGGAGGTTCTGGGGGTGTGGGGACATTTGCAATACAGGTATGTTGGGGTAAATGTGAGTCAAAATACATAATGATGTTATTAGGGCTGGACAAAATAGCCAAAAAAGAAACTCTCTTTTTTTAATACCAAATTCAATTTTTGATTTTAATTATATTTTTCTCCATCATTTGACAAAATTGACAAAATCATGTTTTTAACAAAAAGTGTTTGATTTCAGCATCTCCTTTGTCTCAAACACGAAGTGCAACTAAATGCAAGCAGTAAAAATGTTTGTAGAACAATGTGTGGTTTGATGCTCCAAATCTGAAGTCCCAATCCCAGTGACCAAAATCTTATCCTTGACTCCTCAGCAAAGTTGGTCGGTGTTTCATTTTCTAGCACAAATAAGCTGTTTCTTCTCTTTAGCACAGCTAAAAAACGCCGTACCTCAGACGAGGAGAGCTGTCAGTCACTCATCTGTTGTCCAAACCAGATGAAGAAAATAAAAAGGACTTTCTTGAATTTTTTAAGAAAATGAATTTCCATAAAAGTAATTAATGAATAGCAAGGGGAGGGGGAGGCATTTATTCTGCCTTCAGGTGATTCATTTTTATATGAAATCCTAACAAAAACCGTCTGAAAACACTAGCGTGGTTTGGATTCTTGCCGTGATGTCATTGACAGTAAAGATGCAACGTTCTCATGACCGGGGGAGCGGGGTCAGCTCGATACTATGATGTTACAAAGACACTACTAATAAAGTTCCATACAAAGAGGATTCAAACTTGTTATTATAATGATAAAATCCAATATTTATGGATTCAGTATTCATTGAATTTGTCGTTTTTATCCACCTGTGAAAATCTGGTCTGACTTTGCAAACACGAGCATCTGATTGTGTGTATTTTTTGTAACTCTTGATGGAGTCGACTAACCTGTTTTCAGCTTCTGAAGGCCTGGGGAGCCCATGTGACAGTTACCTGCTCGCAGAATGCTGAGCACTTTGTGAGAGAGCTGGGAGCAGACCATGTTGTAGATTACACAGATGGACCCGTTGAAGTTTCGCTCTCTGTGTTAGAAAAGTAAGAGCCTCTCTGTCACCAGCGTGGTAGAGAAACTGGATTAAAACGGCTGCTCATTTCTTCTTCCGCTCTTTTGAGATTTGACCTGATCCTGGATAACGTTGGGGGGGACACCGAGCGCTGGGCACTCGGCCTGTTGAAACCTTGGAGTGGATCCAAGTATGTCACCCTTGTGACACCCTTCATGCAGAACAATGACAGGCTTGGTGTGGCTGACGGCATGATGCAGACTGCAGCTACAGTGGCCTCCAAAGCCCTCAAGGTAACCCTGCTTCAGTGACACTATTAAGCTATGTTCACACCGGACACGTGTTCAGGAACATGCCATACGCATTAACACGCATTCAGCCCGCCCGTGGTGTTTACACCAGACGAGCAGAGAGCTGATCACTTCAGCCCGTAAAGTGACTCACTAGTTTACTCACTAACTTCTGGCCTGATTTTGTCTTCTTGTGGAAACCTTTTGGCTGTTCCACAGATATCTCACAGTCCACTGGAGCATCCATCTGCTGTAGGATTAAACCTTCCTGTACTGATTTTGCATTTCTACTCTCACACTTGTTACGTCTGCAGAGGCTGAAAAAGTCTCACTGAAATCTGTTCATTCTTTCTGGTTTTACAGCTGTGCTCATGAGTGGAATAAATGATGATTTTTCTGGTCATTTTTCATAGAATATGAATAAGCCTTTTTTTCCTCTCATAAGTGGTTGGTTGAAGTCAAAAAAATTATTTTGACCCTTTTTTAAATCCTAATACCAACAGAAACTTCCCAACTGACCCTGTCCAAAAGTTTACATGCTCCAGTTCTTCATACCTTAGGGGCAATAGAAGGTTTACGTATCATAAACTTGAGCGCTAGGCTTCTCCAAAAATGCAACAGCGGAAGAGCCTGGTCGGGTCATGTTTAGTCCAGTGAGTGCAGAGTCCATGAAATGACACTTAATTCTACTTCTTTCAAATTCTTATTTGCACTTTTACAAAGAGAAATCACTTTAGTTTGAGAGGAAGTCTTCATGCCTTGATGCACTGCTCTCTCTGTTTTCTTTTAGCACCTCCTCAAAGGAGTTCACTACCGCTGGGGATTCTTTGCACCTAGTGGTCCTGCACTGGATGAAATTAGAGACATGGTTGATAAAGGACAGGTATGAGTTGTCCAGGAACAGCGAGAGCATACAAATGTCTGTTTCCTTTTACTAAAATGTAAATTTGCCTTTTCATGTAGATCAACATTTTGGTCAAATATCATATTTTTACTTTAGAAGTTGCTTGAATCATCTTTTTCCATCGTTTATAGACTCATGTTTTTCACAAATCTTGTTGGCCAGTTGAGGAGTGGCCTTCTATTTCTTTGTATTTTCTTGTTCCTCTTTTACTCAGTGGAAATATGAAGTGACAGGAGTGTCTTTAAAATAGTAGCACAGCTTCTGGTTACCAGTAATAAGTTGTGAAATATAAGCGTCTTCCTTTTTTTGGTTTTGTTTAGATCCGGGCTGTGGTGGAGGAGACTTTTAGCTTTTCTCAGGTTCCTCAGGCCTTTGAGAAGCTAGAGAAGGGTCATGCTAGAGGAAAGACTGTCGTCCAGGTCAGCGCAGGGGGAAGAACATGACGCCCAGCATCGACCCTTGAAGGGCGCCGCATTAAAAATGCAATCATGATAGACAACACTGTGCAGATGAGCTGCTTGTTTTTGTGTGGGTTGAATCATGGTGTCGTTCCTTTTTTTGTCACTGCTTGTGATTTCCTTTTTTTAAAAACTCAAACTGAGCTCTTTCACTTGAGCTCACGTTCACACAGATATATGCGAAAAAAAGAGTCAAAGTGACTTTAATGTAAATGTTTTCACAGATATTTACAATCAGCAACAAGAAGCATCATTATAACAGTTTTTTAACTTGATCTTTACACTGGGCAACTCATTTAAACCAGAAATCACTGCGTAAAGACCTACAGGAAACAAACCTTTACAGAAATATGTCTTCAGAGTTTTATCTAAAATCTCTTTGGAGTGTGCATGTTCACAGCCATGCTTCAGCACTGATGGTGTGTTCATTGGTTTGAGAGCTTCATCTGTGAGTAAACAACCAAAACTACCTGAAAACAAAGTACCACAAAGTAAACGGAAAACTATGGCTTTTGAGCAGTTTTTTAGTAAAAAAGTTAGCCTTTTGGTGAGTATTGATTCATTCAAAATGAAACTAAAAGGCTTTAAATGCCTCAAAGTGCCCCCTGTGATGCGCCGGTGAACTGCCCGGGGTGAACCTTCACCGCCTTCACCTGATGGTTAGCAGGGCGGGCTCCAGCGGCTCTGGCCGGGACAAAACAGGTTGAAAATGGATGCGTGGATGAGCCTTAAAGTGCATCGTCCAGGTCGTGTACTTCACTCTCGCTCCTAGCTTTGGTCACATAAAAGACATCACTGTCCCGTGTAGCTGCTTCTGTGACATCACAGGATCTCCAGAGTCCACTTCTGGCTCATTTTGGTTTCATCAAGTTTGTTAAGAATGACCTGGCTCTTGTCGTACTGATTGCCACCTGGCAGACAAACGAAAACACAGGAATGAATTAAATCTGGATGCAGGCCAGCAAATGTAACTAAAGACTGAGGTCTGATTTTGGTCAAAGTCTAGGATCAAGGAGAAACTTTTTTGTTAAGAGTGCATTCCTGTAGCTTGCACTGATCTTTGCACACCTCTAGAGGGAGCCATTGTGTTACTTCAAGCTCCTTCACTATCACTGTTGTAAATGTTATCAAGCTCTTTAAACCATCCAAATTCTCTGGGTTTAACCCTGCTCAGTTCCTAAAAAACACACACAAAATTCTATGAATCTCTAGACTGTAGCGGCAGAAATGTATTTTTGTCTGACCTTTGACTTCCAGCACCAGATGAGGGTTGAGGTGGCAGCGCACCAGACCTTCTTGAGTGATGCTCCACAGCTGGGTGTCTTTGCCTTGCTCAGGGGAAAGGCAAAGCCGGCTTCCTGCCATCACCACACTGGCTGCTGTCTCCAGGAACAAATCCTCTGCCATCTGTGGACCGAGCAGGACGGGATCAAGACAAAAAAAAACAAGTTCCAGAGTACGAACGCTACCAAGATGGGTTTATTCAAACCACATTTCAGTTTAATAGAGATGAACATCATGTGGTCATGAAAACAAGACATTTATTGTATTCATTTAAAGAAATATGTGTAAAAGTTTCAGCCTGATTTAAACCCAAAGGAAAAGTGCCAAACAGAGCATGTGTTGACAGAAGTGAAAGCCCTGACCCGGCGCCACTGCACAATGCAGAGGTCACGCTGCACAGTGCAGGTGGGACAAGCTCGCTGCAAAGCCTGGGGGGAAATTCAGACACACGTCCATATCTTCCACAAGTTTTTTTATGGCGATTCACACAGAAAAACCCAGTTTGAAGAGATACAGAATGCATTAAGAAATGAAGGAGTTTCCTGCATGAAACTGTGCTGCTTTGTTTGCATGAAACTACATTTGAATTTGTTGGGATTTCTGCGTTTAAAACGTCTGAACTATAGGCTGTCCTAGAAAGGGGATGCAGGTTCATCTTGATCTCCTTTTAGTTTTCACACTCACTGCTGCACAGTGTCAAGTATCAACATGCTTTTGTACCAAGCTTTTTTTTTTTTTTTTTTGGTCTGAGGGTGATGAAGTCAAGTACCTTTGATGAAATTTTTCCATTTCGAAAGAGCCAGACCTGCTCTGCTCCTCCTGTCTCCTCCACAGCCTGAACTCTCATCAGCTTGATGTCGTCCATCACTCCATGTAGGGTCAGCACGCCTCCTGTGCCCCTGTTTCGCAGAGAGAAGTACGCATGCGCCTGTGCAAGGGAAAAATGCAGGATAATAGAAACTGGCATTGAGTGCAGGAACTGTAAGAACACAGTGAGGATTATTGTGCTTTCAAAAGAAGTTCTATGCTGAAAATGAAAGCAAAGTTTATTAAAATAGAAAACAACTTTAGTTTCATTGTTTATAATGATAATGCTCATTTTTAACATGCCCTTACACACCTGCATTAATGGACGAAGGGATCCTATATGCTCCCAGCCGGTAACCACTGACAAATCGCCCACTTCACCAGGCTGGAGAAGCAGCTGTTTTCCTCTGAAGTTGATCCCTTCGTACAACACCCACCTACAGAAAATCCCCATCAGTTATGGAATTGGTAGAGGCAATTACACTGAACGTCACTGCACAAAGACAAGGTTAGCTTTGCAAGCATGAGTTTCAGTTTCGCTGTGAATGTTTTCCTTTCATTGTTGACATGTTACACGCGTGTAAGGAGGATTGGTAATCCTGTAGAAAATAGATTTTTTTATACCATCCTGAATTACTAGAAAGTAACTGTAAAGGGATTTTGATATTTTTTAAAGAGCGACTCCATATTTTTACATCAAAGCGTCCTTTTCAAAATGAAGGAAATATAAATGATAACTTACATCCCCCCTGCCACCACCAGGGAGCGTATGTGCAGATCCATGCCTTCCCTTTGCAGGTTCACAGCCCCACCGGTCAGCATCATTCTGCGACCTCTGCAGCCCACTTTGCTGAACAATGTGATGGAGGGCAGAGAGAACTCCTGCAGCAGCCAACAGTTCACATGCAATGAAAAGGCTTGGAATGCACTCATTTGGATAAATAATACAAGTTCATTTAGGATGCATCCTGATTTCTGCTCATTCTGACAGCATACTCACGTAACCAGCAGTCTGAATGGATCTGAGCTTGGAGTCTGGCAGGAGGAGCCCCATGGCCTCTGTGTTGGGGTACTCCCCCTCATCCAGGACATAGATGTTCTCTGTAAACTGGATTCCTTCGTATGCAACCCAGCTAGAACCACCAAGGCACAGAGAGCACTTAAAGTCCCATTCCAACGATATTTTTCTGCAGTCAAAGCATTCCCGGTGGTCTTTTAAGGATGGTTTTAGAATCATTTGTCGCTTTTTTAGAGACATATTTTCTGGAGCTCATTAGAAATTGGCCTCTGAGTTGTGGGCGGGACTGTTGGCATGGAAGTTTTGCCTTGCTAATTTCCCATCAACCCTTTGTTTACCCTCTCTCCTGCTAGCTTACAGCCCCTCACAAGCCCAAAATAACATTAGCATAGAAAAAAAAACCAAGCAATATCAGAGCCATCCACGTGTACACTTTTAAGCCAGACACCAGCTCAGACGAGGAAAATGAAGACATTCGTGGATCTATTTGTCTGTAAGTGAATACATCAGAATGGGGCGGAGCAGGGAGACTTTGGCCCAAGCTGCGCCACAAGCACGAGCTTTTTCAAACCGCGGGTTTTCATCTGCATCTGATCCAACACGATTTGAATAAAGAAATACTTTATTTCTTTACTCAGTTTTAATTATTATATAAATGTCCATCATGAGAGAAAGGTTATGTTAAAACACCATTTTTATTGGAGCGGGCCTTTAAACTGATGTTTAATTAGTTCCCTTACCTGCCAAGCAGTACCTTACAGGACCTGGGGGTGAAGTCTTCATCCAGAGCTACAGCACTGTCCTCCAGAGTCAGCATGCATCCCTGGAAGTCTGCTTCAGAGTACAGCTGGACCTGTAACATACATCACACTGGCCTAAGTTGTCCCTCCAGAACGCACAGTACGTTTGGTAAAATTTCATGAATAATAAACTAAGACCTTGAATTTTGCTGACCCAAACGGCCTTTCCTACAAAGACAAGAGAAAGTTTTCAAGAATGTGTCTAAAGAAAATACTCCAATAAAATGTTTCACTCATTAAATCCAACAATCTTACATGGAAGACGGGCAGAATGGATGAGATCTTGCAGTTTTGTGCTCCCCAGTCCTCAGGACTGGCATACATGCCTTTCTCCAAGACATATAGCTCTCCACTGAATCCAGGCTGCTCAAAAGCCACCCAGCTACACAAACAAACGTCACAGCATGTTATTAGGAAAAGAGAAGCAAAGCAGGAAGACAACAAGGGTTTGTGTAAACCAATGCAAGACAGAGGGACAAGTTTCCAAATCAAACCTCATTGACAGATGACTAAACAATAACGTTTTATTAGTTTCCTTACTGCCTTTTAATCGCTTTAAAGAAAAGTGAACATTTTCACAAAAAGACAAAAAATAAAGAAAGAAAACAGCATTTTATAAAGGGCCTCTATCATGCAAAATCAACTATTCTGAGCTTTTATGTGTATTGAAATGATAATTCCTCATGAAAAACATGAAATGGGTAATTATGGTCATTTATTATCATATAGGCTTAAGAATAGCATGATATAGGCCCTTTAAAATGAAGCAGTATTTTTTAATCACAATCATCCAAACTTCAAAGATCATAAACTTTTCTAATGATCATGGTTTGGTTTATTTTGTTTGGTCAAGATGTCAACTTTCCCTGATTAAATCTCTGCCTTGAACTGCAAGGCAAACATCATAAGATGTCAAAGTCCAAGGCTTTGATCAGCCTTAAAGACACAGGCGAGTCAGACCTCATGCAAGTGCAGGTGAGCGGAGTTATAAAAGTGAAAGTGAAAATATAGTTTTTAGTGTGGATGAGACTCAGGTCTTCACGGTGAGAAAACACATGGACACAATCGGTTCCCTTCGGCTAATAAAAGAAAAACTCAAACTAGTCGAAGAAATAACTTAAATCTGACAAAAGTAGTAAATAAAAATTCTACCAAATGTAATAAGTGAAAGTCGGACATTGGTTTTCAGCCATACTTAAACAGCGATATCTACAAAAATAAAATCATGAAACACGCCTGGATAAAGTGAACCCGTAACATACTTGGCTGTACGAGTTTTTGAGGAAATCCCTGCAAACTACCAATCCAGTCAATGAGACTCCTGCACCTGTCGACAGGTATTTTGGCCGTCTCCTCTGCAGTAAAGCTGTTCCAGGTGTCTCAGGTTTGAAAGGTGCCTTTTCCAGACGCCATGTTTCAGACCTTCCCAAGATGCTCAATAGGATTTAGGTCAGGGCTCTTTAGAATAATCCAACAGTTTCTCCTTTGCCATTCTTGTGTGCTTTGAGTCACTGTTCTGTTGTAAGACCCACAACCTGAGACCAAGTCAATGAAATATCACTATTTTTCTATATTTCTAAAAAAGGCATTTTAAAGGTGGAACTCAAACAGAAAGAAGTTTCTTTCTTTAGACAAATAAAATGACTTCAAAATTATTTTATGGGTTTCAGGAATCAAAATCCATTATTTCCATTAAAAGAATCAATTTTTAATATTGATTCTTCCGTTTTTCAAATGCAGCCTGAACGCCTGATCAACAGGGGGAAAACATTTGGATCCCATTCCTGTCTTTTGACTTGGTTACTCATCATATGTTTGTTTGACTTACACTCCACTGGTGACATTGATGGACTGGGTTTTGCTGCTGTGTCCAATCGCCTCCATGTTGAGGACATGATCCACCAAGTCCACACCAAGCTCCCTCCCACCAAAGTTGACGTCACTGAACAACTTCACATGGGGGGCCTGGAAATCCTTGAAGAAATGAGAACCAGAACAAGATACTTAAAAACAAGAAAGAGCTCACGAGAAGATGAAACTAAAAAAAGTCAATTCCTTTCTCTGGCCAGAGAAGGAACACAGTGAGACTTGTAGAGATGCTTACGGCCAGCACAGGTCGCAGCGATAGAAGCCCATCCTCTGATCCTCCCCAGTCACTGCAGTGAGAATACTCTCCTTCCTCCAAGATATACTGCTGGCCTTCAAAGTCTGCTTCCAGATATCCTACCCAGCTATAACGGGCCAAACAGAAACAGCTTTACAGGCAATAACAGTCACTGCTTTGAGGACTGAGAGCTTTCTGCACGTTCTGGTCATCAGGAATGTTTCCCTCACATACTTACAGACCCCGGAGTATCTTTAAAGACCCCACTGCAGACAGTGCCGCCTTCTTCACTCCAACTTTGTCTGCTTCCTCCTCTTCTCGCTCCAGTAAGTTGTAGATATCAGAGTCCACTTCCAAACACATTCCCTCAAAGTTGGGCTTCTCAAACACAAGTGCCTGGTTTAGAGAGAGAGACAGGGTTTTCTTCAGTCTGCTAAAAGTTTCCGTGGACTTTAATTCCCAATGCTCTCACTTCCTAAACTTAACTCAAAGTGAGAAATTAAATGTAAACATACCAAGAAAAAAAAGGTTTGCAGATATCATGCAGCAGCCAAATCCCAGCAAACTATTTAAAGCATAGGTATCCAACATTGAGATTACAATGGGCCTATTTCAAGTGTGCTATTACTGTTACAAACACTGTTTTTGGTTTTGATTCCACCTCTACCAAGGCCCTGCTTCTATCTTTTCAGCTTTCAGCATGCATGAACACGAGGATGCTTTCCCAACCCGCTGATTATGAGCCAAGCCATCAACCCAATAAATCACTGGGGAGTATCCTGCCAGAGTGAGAAACTCTCCTTCCTGCACGGAGTTCTTTCTTAATGAATGACACTTCAACATGTGTGTTTACTTGAAAATGCATTTATTGCCAGAACACAGTCAAAAGCAGAACACTAACCTTTGCTTCAGTTGGATTCTCCACCTTTATTGAGCCCTGAAATGAACACACACACTGTCAGAGTGAATTAACAAAATACAAGAATGCTGCTGACATTCAGCTCACTGTACCATCCGTAGAGGCCTCAGAGAGCCAATGAAAGGCTCAGGGAAGCCCCAACTTTGTGGATAAGGATACTCCCCCACTTCCAGGACTTGCATGAACCCTTGAAATCCCAGATCGATGTACACCAACCAGCTGAACACACAGCATCAACACATACAACTCAGCAGAGATTTCAGAAGGTTAACAGACAGGACATCTTTTTTAAAATCAATAGGCACTCATTTATACAACGTCAGCTACTACTCCAAAGAGCTACAACTAGCCATCACTAATCTTCAGCAGCTTAACTTAGTCCCAAGTGCCCTCACAGGTGACTTGACTTACACTCCAGAGTGAATCTTGATGGAGCCTGTGGTCTGTGGGATGCCATAGGAGCTGAGCTCAGTGGTGTCATGACAGTATGAGGACACCCTCCCCAAGCCATTCACTTCTGAAAACAGGTCAATTTGGGGCATGCTGTAATCCTAAAGAAGCATTTGAACAAAGACAACTTTTTTAGGGAGAAATTCAGGTTTATATTTTGCAACAATGACAACAGAAACACGAGATTGATTTCTGATTTTAAAAGTTTGATTCAACTCCTCTCTAAAAGCCTGACAGCACTGTTCATCTTCCACCACTTGGCTTCTAACTCTGCCCTCATGATCTTCACATCAGCAGTCTATGCTGTTCTCTGCTTATTATAAAGTGTTACCATGTTATTTGCTGCATCATGCCCTAATTAAATCTATTTTTTGCAAAACTTTTGTTTAGGGATAACTATATTATGTTTAAACTGAACCATCTGATGAATTTAATGCCACAAACCAAATCCAGAATTTTGACAAACAATAAGAAAGTGCAAAAGTCAGTGACCATAGATGCTGCTCCCATTTTTCTGAAGGAATTGTACAAATACAAAAAAAAGACAACAAAACATTAATAGGAACTATTTAAAAAGTATATTACCCAGAAGACGCTAAATCAGTTTAGAAAATCCGATTATCAAAATTATAATAAAGAAGTGCATGACCTCAAAGTGGCAAAAAAAAAAAAAGTACCTACTCTTACAGCCAGTCGAAGAGAACCTATGACCATAGGGGAAGTTGGAACTGGTTGACCCATCTGGTTTGGTGTTTCTGGAGTTTCCTCCTCTGCCCACATGTTAACTATCTGATCTGTTAGACCTTCCTCTAGGGGAATGATCTGACCCTGGAAGCCAGGTTTTTCATAGAGAAGCCAGCTATAAAACAGAACATGAAGATGTTTTTGACAAGAAAATAACTTTCTTACTCTTAGAAGCAAACATTCTAAAACTTGTCACTAGTCCTTCACTTCTAGAGAAATCTTTTGAACTAAAAATATCTGAACTACAGAAAAGCTTCACCTTTCAATGAGTCAAACATGACATTTGTAAAAAAAAAGGACACAACTGAAGCACTAGTAACTGATTACTTCATGGTTTTGTCATTACCAAGTTGAGATTGTGTTACTGTGTCTGGACCCTGGAAAAGAAATGCTTAATGTTGTTACAGCAACAGAGCCATACCATCCTCTGATGACTTTGACTGATATGATTGGGGATAACTTCATCATTGTAGCATCCTCAACATCTGCAAAAACTTCAAAAGCCTCTCCACCAAACTCAGCACGTTCATGTATGACGATCTTTTTTCAAGAAACACAACAGACAGTGAATTGAGTGACCACAAGACAAAATAAGGCAGTTCAAAGAGGCATCAAGAATGCTTGTGTCTTGTACCTTCCCGGGTCTTCTGTGGAAGTTTCTAACTGCAGGAGTCTGTGAAAGACAACTATCATGAAAATGATCCAACAGAAATGAAAATGATCCAACAGCTTTAAGCTCCAAAACAAAGTGGGATTGTTGACGACATCTGTTTCTTGTTTTAACCTAACTCCATCATATTGAACATTTCAAATGCAATTTCAATAATTAAGCTATCATACATGTCTTTAGTTAAGTTTAAGACAAAACTAAGGACAAATTTGAAAGTGTGGTAAAGCCAAAATCGCCCAGCAAATTTCTGACTGCCGCCTCTTCTTGGTAGGTCAAATTCACTGCTCAGAGAGTCTCCCAGTACGGTGAGGTTCACCATCAACTGCAGGAGTTGCATCTGAATGACGGCTGCTTTCAGTTCTATCTGTGACCCGCCTGCATCTCACCTACTTCCCCCTTACATGTTGTGTAAGTGTTCACTACAACCTGTCGCCCGCAGCATGCCTGGAGAAAATACGTGCATGAGCATTTTCACTCTACGAGCTCACGGAGTGGTCTATGATCCTAAAACGCTGTGTGGGCCATTACCCACTTTACCCATTTTCACCCACAGACAGCCCGTATCCACCCTGAAGGCTTACTTTAGGGCCTGCGGTCTGCGGTACGTCTGTACCACGGCCACCCTAAATTGTCAAAAGGACTTTTATGTTTTTCTTTTTAAATCGCACAACATATTTAGCTGAATTTGTGTTGACATTAGCCTGTCTTGTCTGTACGTTTAGATAAATGGTCAAATGCAGAATGAAAACCTTTAAAGTACAACACCTACCTTAGGTTTAGTAACAAAAAGTTTATTTCTGCAGGTCTTCTCAGTGTTTTCTGTATCTGGAGGCAGTCCCACAGAGCTTTTCAAGTCCATGCTCGAGGTGTCAAGGTTGATGGCAGGTTTGCCTACTTTAAAAAACTGGTCCACAGCAGAAGAATTCTGGTTAATTTTGGTTGTTTGTGCGGAGGCCTGGGTAGTCTTTAATTCGGGGTATTTCTTTAAATGTTCAGAAAGTGGGAGAGTCGGAAGAAGAGGAGGAGAAGACAGGCTACTAGAGGATTCACCACGGATGCCAGCCCCCTCGAATGTGGCCTGGCCTTGATCTGTACTTGTCTCACTGCCTTTAACAGGAGTGACGGCTGGCAGAGGTGAGTCAGGAACTCCCAACTGTCCACCAAGATGCAAACTGCTCAGCTTGTCTGAAGACGGCGTGTTGTTTGAAGCAACTCCCTCCCTGATCTTCCTAGAAGTTCGAGGGGAGTTGAGTAGGTCAGAAAGGATGGACATCCTGTCCAGTCTTGATTTGGTCTTCCCAGGCTCATTGTCTTGTCCCTCTGTTTTTCCTGCTTCAGCTTGCTTTTCCTCTCTCTCCAGATGTGGTTCTTCATTTGTTTGCTGTGTTGAGGTGGCATTCTTTTGGCTTGTATTTTTCTCCCTAGTTTCTGCTTTTTGTTTGATGAACATGGCAGGAGAAAGATCGGTCACATTTCGACCTTTTTTTCCTAAGCCAAATGTAAATTCCTGTGGATCAAATGTTTGCTCAAAATGGTCTTCTTTGATAGGTGGTAAAGCAAAATGTGGAGATGGTGGTTTCTTTTGAACGTGTCTTTTTCGGGGTAAGGAAAAGGACATTCCACCTGCCTTGATGTTCCTTATAAAATGATCAATATCATCCAGCTGGAAAGATTCATCCAAACTTGCTGATGAATGTAGCTCTCGTTTGTTTTCCTTCTTCTGTTTGCCACGGTGCTCCACGTCTAACCAGGAAGACGGAGAGCCAGTATTTTGCTTGAAACCTTCAGGTAATGAAAATGAGTTATTTGAAGCAGATTGAGACAAAACATCCTCAAACACCAGTCTTAGTGGAGTTTTTTCTGGAGTCTGGTGGCTCTGTGTCAAATCCCCAGCGTTAGCAGGCGTCTCTGCAGCAGACTCAAGCATTTGGGACTCTTCTTTCCTGCCCTCATCATTCTGAAGACTAGATTTAAGGGTTATCTTAGGAGAAACATCTGTGGACTGCTCCTGTTGGCTTCCACCATCCTTTTTAGATGATGCATTCAATTCCAAAGTTTGTTGAGGGGTTTGTTTGGCATCATCTGCAAGTTTTGTCAGCTGCTGACTGGCAGCACGTACCACTTTTCTAACAAGTTCAACCGCCTCTTTATTCAAGATGCTCTGTTCCAGTTCAGTGTCAGCTTTATTACCTGAATCTAATTCTATGGTGTGGATTTTCTTTTTCTGAGCTTCTCTTATTGAAATCTTCAGTTGTTGTTCAGCTTCAGGAGCTTCAGAGTCATTTTGTGATGCTTTAACTGCTTCCTCTTTAACTATTCTGTCCATTGGAGTGTCACTTTCAGGCTTCTCGAGTACCATCTCCCCATGTTGTAGATCAGCAGTTGTGATCTTCTGTAGCTGTTGGCCACTAATGTCTCCAGCAGAGTCTGCAGCTGCTGCCTCATTGTGTTGGACACCAGTGCTTTCTTTGGTATTTTCAGGGAGCGTGCTCATTGAAAACAGCTCTTCATCTGTTCTTTCTCCCTCAGATATTTTCTCTTTCACTTCAGTCATCACAGCCTCTGAGTTTTGCTCTGTTTGGTGGTTTGGATGTTCAGGCTCTGTGGCTCTGTCCTTGCTTTCGGTCATGGTTAGGTCTTGTTCTTCAGCAGTTGTGAGTATCTGGCGTCGGAGAAGGTCAGAGTCCGATTTTTTAAATACTGTGACATCCATTAAGCTTCCAGCTGACGTGCTTTGGGTTTTTGTGCTCTCTGTGGCTCTCCCGGTATCATTCCTGCTCCTTTCATCTACATTTTCTTGGACTTGGATTACTGTTGTAACTTCTAATGCCTTAGTTGCCTCATTCTCAGGTTGCAGTTTTTGATCAGTATTTAAACATGCTTGTTTCACCTCAACGTCTTGTTCAACTGTTATGGGAACTGGAATCTGTTGCCTGCTATTGTCAGCTGCAGCATCCGTTACCCCTTTCATCATACTCTCCAGAGTGAAATCTCTACTGTCAGTATTTTTTGTGCCTTTTTCAGTATTAGTGCTTCGTGACTCAGGTTCTTGAGATGCAGTTGTGCTTGCTTCATCAATTGTCTCCTCTTGAACGTCTTCTTCCGTTGTTTCTGGTTCTTGTTCTGGTTGAATGTTTGAAATTTCAGGTTCTGTTAATGTGCATTTGCCCTCCTTTGCTAAGGCTGGTTCTAGATTGGTAGCATTTATGGGCAGGTGATCTTGCAGAAGATTATTCATCCTATCCACAGAAACCTCCTGCACATTTTCCAAACTCTCTACTGGTGTCTTTTCCGTTTCATTCTGATCTGGAGCTTCTTCGGTCTCCTCAAATCTGAGGCTTCCATGTTGTAGGACTTGATCTGGGCTCCTACTTTCATCCAGCATCACTTCTGCATTCTCGGTCTCAGTTTTAAATTTCTCAAAATCATTATTTAAAGAAGCTGATGCTGTGCATGGTTTAGTTTTCTCCATGTGTTTCTGTGAAGCTTTGACCTCAGTGTCCTCTTTGATCATTTCAGTGAGAGTACATTCAGAGTTAGAAGCTTGAGTTGTATCCAAGCTCTGTCCTCCAAGTATTTTGTCTTGAACTTTGACTTCAGGTATGACCTTCTCTGAGTCTTGTTCAGTTTGATCAATTGAAGATTGTGACTGTTCTGCTCTTTCTTGTCTTTTGTTTGCTGTGCCTTCATACCGTTCCCCAACAGTTGTAGATATTGAGTTATGAGAGTTTACCATTAGTGGGACATCGATTAACCTTTCAGCAGATACATTTTGGTTCTCAGCCTTCATTTTCTCTTCAACACTTTCAGTCCTGTTTTTTTCATCTATAATCTGTTGAGTTTGGAATGCCGTTGTGTTTTCTAGTGTCTCTGTTTTCTCCGTCTCGGATCTCAGTTTCACGTGAGTATCTGTGTATTTGGATCCTTGGTCTGGTTTTGGTACTTCCTCTTGCTGTCCAACACTTGGCATTTCAACCTGCTGACTGCCAATGTCAGTTGCAGCACCTGTAGCCGTTCCCTCTTTTGATCTCTCAGCTTCAGCATCGTCTTTGGCATCTTCAGTGGGAATTCTTACTATTTCAACAGTTGCATCTATGGGAGGTTCTCTCATTGTTCTACCCCGAACTTCCGCTCCTGCTGTCTCTGATTCTTGTTGTGATTGAAGGTTTAAATGTTCTGATTCTACCAGCATACCGAGACCTCTTTGAGTGTTTTCTATCTTTTGATCTCCAACACTTGAGGGCGTTTGATCTTGTAGATGATCACTAGTCGGTTTTACAGCTAATCTAAGACCAATAAAATTTTCTGCTGATTCTTTCATATCTTCATCATTTTCCTCTCTACTTCTTTTAATATCCAGTTGCTGAATTTGGCTAAGTGTTTTGTCTGCCTCTAAATCCTCTGCCTCGGGTCTCTTATTTAGACCAGAACTCATGAATATGGAATCTGGCCTTTTAACCTCCACATCTTGTTGTCCAACAGTTGAAGAGGTTGTGTTGTGTTGGTTGCAGACTTCCAACGGGGAATTCATTTGTGTTTCATTCCCTAAAGTCTCTGGTGATAAATCATTGGCATTAGTGCGAGGCATTCCAGAGTTGAGGCCTTGATTTTCTTCTGCTGCCCCCCCCCCAGGTGTCTTCTCTGGAGCCTCAGTTTTAATGCCCTCCACTTCTTCTTCTGATTGGCGGCTTAAATGTTTGTGTGCCGTTATGGGCATTTGGTCCTGCAGATCACTAACAGTCTCTACATTTGGCAGATGACTTTGGCTTTCAGTTCCCTTCTCTAAATCCTTTATCTTGTCTATCTCTGACATCACATTTATGCCAGAAGTTGGTTTGATATCAGCTGTTTTGTTTTTCTCTGACTCTGTGCAGTCCTCATCTTGGTCAGCAGCAGGGACGGTCATTAATATCTGCAGTCTGCAATCCTTATTTTCAGAAACAGAGGTTTCCCTCACCAAACTCTTGGAAGACTCATTGGTTTGCGTGTTTCCGCTCAAAATGATTAGTTTCTGATCATTATCCAATTTTTCATCCAGTGATTTCTTCTCTTCTTCGAGTCTAAGGAACTCTGGATCCTGCAGTGAAAGTCTGTCTGGGTTTATGAAACCCTTATGTTGGTTAACAACATCTACTGGCATCTGATCCACTTTGACAACAACTCCCCTGTCTGCAGTTATAGTCTCGCATATCAAACTCTCACTAGAGGCTTTGGATAATTCTTTTATCCCGTCTGAGACCTCTTGTAAAACATCTGGTTCAGATACGCTTTCTTTCTCTTTGACTGTCTCTTGCTTCTGTTCTCTGGAAATAATTTGGCATTTGGATTCTGTTGGTGTATTTGCATTTTCTCTTGTTATTGTATGTTCCATTTCAGCATCTTTAGAAGTCAGTGTTTTTTCTGTCTTGTTGCTACCGTCTTCAGGTTTAGTTTCTGACATTTTAGCATTTATAGTTGTCATTTCTGGAGTTGGTTTTCCCTTTACACCGTCAGTCTGTTTGGAGGACAGATTTCCCACATTGTCTTCGACCTCAGCACCTTTAGTTAGTAGTTGTTTGGCTTTCTTCTCCCTTTTCTCAGTTGTTGCCTCCATCTGCTGGTGTTCTGATTGGGTGTTTTCCCCACCAGTGTCCTGGAAAAGGACTTGTTCTTTTGCATCGGCCAGTTTTGCTGTGGTTTCTTGCAGTGAACATACTCTTTGCTCTGCTCTCATTTCCTGCAGGACATTTACACCAACTGACTGTGGTTCATCATCTGCTTCCAACTGGAAGCCCTTCTCCTCTGAGGGTAGATGTTTCGGTATCCACGAATTAGTAATGGTGTTTTCCAATGGAGCCTCATTAGATGTCTCTCTGAATTCTTCTGTGCCAATCTTCTGTGAATCACTTTTTTCTGCAGCTGACTCATTCAGAGTTTCCCTTGGCTGTGGGTCTTTCTCACTCTGACCTGCATGTGTTGTTCTGAACAGAGTCTCTTTGTCTGACTGCTTTTCAACATTACTGGGCAATTCACAAACAGCCAGAATCTCCACTTCAACTTCAGCTGCTTTCCTGTCATCCTCTCCTTCAGCCTTCTTCTCTGCATTAAAAATGTTTCCTGAATCAACCCTTAACATCTGTAATGTTTTGTCAATTTCCTCTGTGGTTTGATCTTTTGGAATTTCCTTTCCATAAGTAAGTTTGGAATCATCCGAGTCAGGAATAACAGAGATAGAGTCTGCTTTTTCCAGTTCTGGAGAGCTTTTGGTTTCTTCAGTTGAACTGACCTGCTTTAATTCTTTGAAAGAGTCGAGTCCGACTGTAAAACCTTCAATTCTAGTGTGGATCGTTTCTCTGTGGTGGACATCGCCTTCTATCACAGGCTTGGATGTGATTTTAGCTGCATCCTTATAAAATACAGCGGTGTCCCCATCCAAAGATGCAGTCTTATCTTCCTTCCCTATGGCTGACTGAGGATCACGGCTTTGCGTTAGCTCCTCAAACATGTCTCTGTCTTTCAGTGTGGTGGTAGCGCTCGATGATGGCTTTGCTTCTAGCTCCTGTTTTGTGTTTATACTTTGAGTGGGAGACAAGTTTTGCTGTGGAACTTCTGCCTGTTCTTGTTTGATGTCCTGCTTTCCTCTATGAATAGGACCATCGTTTGCATCAGTGGCTGGAGACTGAAACAAGCTTGTTTTTTCTGTGACCCTTATTAGCAGTTCCTCAGCTGACTTTGCCACTTGAGCATTACCATCAAGGATTGCATTTCCGCCTTTTAATAATAGGTTATCTCCAGAGTTACTGTGTTCACTGGCCCCCAGCACCTTCGTCCCCCCTCCCATGAGCTTGTCAGCAGGTGTCTTGGTCTGATCATCTGTCAGTGCAGCACACTCTTCTGCCAGCTTGAATTTAAACGTGAAATCACTTGTTTCATCACTTGTTTTGCAATCGATTTGATCTTTTGTGGTAAAGTCTTTTGTTTTTGGTGTGTCTGAATCTGCAGATCTATTTGGTTGCTGGGAGATCCTGAGTGTGACTTTAGTGGGTTTACTCTGACCTCTCATTGGAAGGATGGACCCATATGAAGCCTCAGCTGAGTCCTTTATTTGTCGTATGGGAGCTTGTTTGGTGTTGTCCGTCTGCTTGGGGAGCCTTGAAAATGTGCTTTTCTCCTGTCGAGGCGACAGCGAGTCATTGGTGGCGGGAGTGTCAGTCTCCTTGTGGCTGATGCTTCGCCCAGGGAGCTGTTTAGACACTTTGGTTAAAGAAACACTTCCTGTTCCTGAAACAAAACAAACACAATTTTCACTCAACAACCCACAAAAAAGAGCTTGTAACTGTCATTGCAAATGTTGATCTTCTCATCTTTAATATTTGTGCTTCTAGCATGTGGTCACAGTTCTGTTGCCAAGAACAGTTTTTCGTTAAATTGTCAAAAAAAAGCAGTGACCCATAACGATCTGACCCAGGTAATCTGCGTCTTTTCTGTTGAGTGCTGCAAAGTCTTTTGGTTTCATCCAAATTTGCAACATAAAACAACTCACAGCAGAAAAATGCAAAGCAGAAAGCCTGGTGGTTTAGTACTTTAGCATCAGAACCCCAGCAAACATGATAGCATCAGAAATCAAACTGAGTGAGGATGAGCGTTTACCTTTCTTTGGGCTTCCAGAGGGCAGGGTTGCTGTTTCAGGTTCAAACTTCTCCTTGCTGAATTCTTGCCCCTCTGGGCTCTGAGGCCTTGTTTCTTTGCCCGAGTGTGTTTGTCCAGAGGAAGGTCTCTTCAGATTGTGCCCGCTTCGCTGAAGGATGTCATCACCCTCCCTTTTTACTGGAGATGAAACAGGCAAGCGGCTTTTGGAAGCCAAGGAGGTGGTGTTTTCCTGATGAGTCGGCTGCTGTTTCCTGTCATCTTTACTCTTTTCATCACCCGTGGGTGAGATTTTAACACTTCTCTTCCTGTGCTCTTTCTCCTTGCAATTGGAGAGGTTTGCTGTCTCAAAGTCATGATCATGTTTCTTGTGGATGAGCTTTGCATCTGCCTTCTTAGCCAGTTTGGTTGGAGAAAGGGTTCCTGTAGCTCCATCCAAATCGGTTTTATTACCAGCTATGGTTTGTAATTTCCTAGATTCCTTTACTCTGACTTGTTTTTGTGAATTGTGAGGCCCCGTTGACACTAAGGATGCTTTTTCCTGTGATTTCCCATCAGAATCTGACAGAGACCTTTTGGGGATTTTGGACCTTGAGTCTGTTGTACTAGATGACCGGCCTGTGCTTTGGTCTTTCAACCCTGGTAACACAGAAACAGTGCTGCTACAGTCCTGGTGAGAAGCACGATAACTGAAAGTCTCCGTTTTAAGTCCTCCTGTGGAAGCTTGTGTCTTTACGGTGACATTCTTGGCCTTCTGTGCAGCAGCTGAGGAGGGGATCTTTGTTCCACTGCCTGTGGTCTGCTGACTTACTGCTGCTGTTGCTTTCACCCTTCCACTGGAGACAACAGCTCGGCCCGATTCAGTCTTTTTTAACTCTAACCTCACGACTTGAGACTTTGTTTTGTTCATAATTGAAACTGCAGAGGTATCAAAAAATCCAGGGGTCTCTGAATTGGGTTTTCCTTCAACTATGGACAGTGAAGCATCTTTGTCGTGCTGTCTGCTGTCCGCTGCTGCTGTGAGCGAGCCGGCATCTTTGAGTTCAGCATCGCAGTTCCTTTGGAGGCCTGGTAATCTGTCACAAGAGCAGAAAAAAAAGGTTTTCTTGAAACTTTCATTCATTTTCTAAACCTGTTTTATCCCTTACAGGGTCACGGCGTTGCCGTGGGTAACATCAGAAGCAAACAAATCTCTTCTAAAAATAATGAACATAAAAAGGTCTTTTTTTGACAACCTCTGAAAACAAACAAGGATGAAGAGAAAGAGAAACCATTCCATGACATGATAACACTTGCACATTTGTGTGTGTGTGTGTGTGGGGGGTTCCTGTTGATTAATGTTTAAGCAAAAAAAAGGTCATTTCAGGCATTTTTGGTGAGTTTGAATAGTATTTGAGCTTAAGGCAGAGCCAGGTTTGGCAGCAGAAAGGCTTTGAAACCCGAAAACATGTCCGTTTTTCTGACAGACAACAAAGAAGCCAATAAAAGTTTGGGTGTATTTCTCCTCTGCCTCTCTTATGCTACGTTTTTCAAAAGAACCGCACAAAATAAACTAAACCTGGTGAGGATTTCACACAACAGCAGTTTATGCACCATGTCAACACAGGGATGCAGATTAAACAAGTAAAACAAAAAGAGATTTAACACTTTTGTCTGGATTTTTAAAAGCAATGTTTTAATCTTAGAAAAATGAAAAGGATCATCTGGACTGAAGTTCATTTATACCGTAGAATTTGGTTAGAACATCGAACACAAAGTGAAATGTGAATGAGAGAACCTGTAAACAGGTTTTAGGTGGAGTGTTACTGTGTATGAATATTTCAGTGCGTTTCTGTGTGTCCTGTAGCTCATTGTTCTCTCCTGCTGCAATGGAACATGGGAAACAAGAGCTCAGGTTGCATGTTCCATGTTAACTGCCCCCTTCCAGGATCAAAGGCTCTGTTAAATCATTACAAGAGAAAATAAAAGAGTGATACTCACAGTTTCACCGCTGTTCTGTGTGAGGACTCTGACGATGAGCCGGCCAGTTCATCCTCTTCCAAACTGGATTCTGAGCTAATAACCACCTTTTGGGCAAAGAATGTCCCAGACTCTTTTCTTACCCGGATTTCACTTGACCCCTGTTTTCCCCGAATACTTTGCTTTGATTGTATGTCCGTGTGGGGCTTCTCCAGCTGAGGTGGAGAAGTTTGAAATTCCTGTGTAGACGCTGCCAAGGAAATGGTTGCCTCTGGCAAGCAGCCAGATGAAAAAGTCTCCAGCAGGGTCCAGGAACCTTTCAGGGCCTCCTGTGTTTCTGCGTGGTCCTCAGGTATTACAGTAGCAGGTAGAGCCAGCAAAGGAGGAGACTCGGCTCGGAAGCCCTCCTCCTTCTCCTCCTGTTGCATCAAATCCTTTTCTGCCTCCCCCACCCTCTCCATTTCCTCCTCTCCAAGGTGTGTTTCCACCCACATGGCTTTGTGAAGCTGAACAGGCGAATCCCCTCCCGTTACTCTGGCTTTCTTTGGTGGATGGCTCCATGTAGTGGCTGCAGCCTCCCCTGTGAGGCTTCTGGGTGACATCCCAACTTTGGTCCTAGCTCCTGAGCTTTCCTGTGTCACTTCCTGCTGTGTTGTGATTGCGCGTGATGAAGATGAGGCTAAAGTTATTCCTCTCAGAGCAGTGCTGTGCCCTTTCTCTCCCGTCTTCACCAGAGTTTTCTTTGATCCCAAGCTTATAGAGGTTAAATTAGGAGACTTTGGGGTCTCGGTTGCCATAGAAACTGGGATGTTTAGAGACATAAGCATGGTGGGGCTAAAAGCCTCATCTTTGGTGGGACTCAGGACTTTTTCTTTCAAGTCCACCTGCAGCCTTTTACTGACTTCCTCCACCACTGAATCTGAAAATGCCAAACTGGACTTGCTGGCAGATGGAAACACCACAGCTTTTGCCCGGTTTCCTTCACTGCTGACTGGGCCCACGTTCAGCTCCCTCACACTGCCCCCACCGCTGCTGTTACTGTCTGCAAAGTGAAAATCTGCTTCATCTGTCTTAAGGGAGGTCATGCTTGAGCTTTGGCTGATGGCGTCGTCACGACTCTTTGTGGTTTGGAAGTCTGCGGGATTCGTTGGTCTGTCATCCTGCGAGGGAGATGCTGGTGAACTTGAATTTACAAACGTGTCCGGCTGTTGTTTACTGCTGCTCTTTCTTCTGCGGACGCTAAATAAGTTGGTGATGCGACCAAGCATGCCTTTTTTTTCCCCAGAAATCTATAAAAGGAAAGACAAGGAGTGACAATAAAAAGTTTGGTAATAGCAATCTCTTCTTGTGTTTGACTGGACTAAAGAGACAACTAAATGTCTGTATTTTGGTGTACGTATATTAGTGCTACTGCAGAAAGGAAAACACAAATCTACAGTTCAGATAGACAGCGTATGCACAAACGATGAACAAATAAGACATCTGCCCACACTAGGGAGGTAATAAACAAATGTCCATTCTTTTTTCTAAAATGACCAATTCTCGTTTCACCTGGACTCTCACAAAGTCAAAATACTTTTTGATTAACTGCATTTTCACACGCTGAACAAACTTCTTTCGTTTGTCCAGGTGAGCCTCAGAAGCTAAAGCGTATCTAATGTTGTTTTAGGAATGTTTTTTAAAAGACTAAATGAATGTATTTTTGTGCATCCAGCTGCAGACACTACGCTACAGTCACATCACACTTCCCACCAACCAGTTAGAACCAGACCCTGCATTTGCAGCAGCTTTAAACATTTCTGATCCATACAGGCGTAGTTAGAGAGAATAAATGTGTATCCCTCAGGGCCACTCTGTCTCTGTTCCTTCAGAGAGACAGTGGTTTGGTCCAGCAGGTCCAGGTAAACTAACTCTCCTTGACATTTGATCCTTTTTTAAAATATTGTTAATCTTACAACTTGTGTACTCTTACTTTTGCTCAGCTTAATCTTCTCCCAAGTAAAAGACCTGGTTGTAAAACATAAACACATATGTGAGCACACCTACACACACACACTTGTACCATGTATCTTCCGATAGTGGCCTGTCTCTAATAGAGGCCTGTGCACATCCAGGTGCCGGGAGTTTGAGCTATTTCTGTTCTGAGCAGTGTAGCAATAGCCAAGTAACGCTCGTTTGATTTAGCATTTAAATTTCGTGTGGTGGCGTACGCCGAAGAACACTCTGGTGAGGAATCTGCACCACATTTTTGGGGTGGATCCTAAACGTGTTTGAGAAGGATGCAAGCAGATGGTGGTATTGAGAAGATGCTGCAGAACAACAACACCTGGTGGAGGTGCAAAGAAAGCGATGATGCTTCAAAGAGAAAAGAAACATTTATAGCCAGTTCTAACCAGAACAGAATACAATGTTCTCATCATTTCAATCAATCCTGAAAAGTTCATCTGCTGTTTTCTGCATTCTGTGACGGAATTTCCCTGTAAAATGAACCATAAATGGAACAGACGCCAGTCTCCAAAAGACGCCGGTCTCTAATAAACGCCAGTCTC
>BSAI01000101.1:28439836-28482909 GCA_036245035.1 Adrianichthys oophorus
ACGCCAGTCTCTAATAAACGCCAGTCTCTAATAAATGCCGCACCGGCTGCCACATTTTTTGGAATAAACGCAGAGGTTACTATTAAATGATAAACGGTGTGTAAAAAGTCCTGAAACTGAAGTGGAGTAAACATGAGATGATGGGAAATCTCCTGAATGTTTCCAGTTGAAACAAAATGCTTTATAAAGATGTCTGATGCAGCTTTGGTTTGACTGATTCGATTTTTACAGTTTGTTGGTGTTTAAGGCTCTGCAGGCATAAAGGGCTCATCTCTCCTCTTCAGGAGGAAGTCAAACATTCCTCATCATGACATCTGAAATAGCAGACTTGCTTTCATCCACACGCTTAAAGCCGCAGTTGCCTCTCATGTCCGTATGTCGGTTTTGCATGTTTTCTTGCCTTGTTTCACTGCATGCTGATGAAAAGCGCTTTGGCATTTTCACCAACAAAAAACTGAACAAAAACAACAACAAAAAACAGAACAAACACACTTTCTACAAAGTAGGCCAGGTCAGCTGAGCACAGACACCAAACAGCAAATGATTGCGCATTGGTAAAACATTGACTTTTACGTTCAAAGTGACACACATGACAGTAACGCATGCTGTTCTCTGCTGCTGCAACACTGAAAAGAATACACAGAGACAATGAACAGCCGTTTCCAGGAGGAAAAACAGGACAAATGACATGAAGGTTCAATTTCAGACAAACCTTTTAGCTTAAAGAGCCAAAAACAAAAAGGGTATCACACACCCCTGCAAAACCCAACTCTAAGATGTTACAAAAGAAAGAGCACATGTTCTGACAAGAAGTCCCAACCACAGAACAACAGAGCTGCACTACCTTCACTGTTTGCACAGTTCATTTCTTCTTACGTCTGTGTCTAAAAGCTGAAAAACAACCGCAAAGCGTTCACCTTTATGGCTTTTAGAGGACACAAATATGCAAGGTTACAAAGACAGCTAAGTTAAAAAGAGCCGTTGTTTAAGCAGCACAGCTGTGTCTCAGTTCAGACGGAAGGTAATGACTCTAAAACAAGCTGTCATGCAAAACATGTCCACGCTAAAACACTTTCCATGAGCAACACATGGAGAGAAGGCGAAAAACAAAAGGGTGTGTATTCTCCTGCAGAAGACAACCCCACCCTTCCTTATTCTAGAGCCGAGCGGATCAATGCCACATCCCTTTGATCAGGAGGTCATGTGATCAAAGGTTTGATTTTCTCTGTCATTAGAAAACAAAGACACTCAAAAAAACGTGAAATGGTTGAAAGGTATCACAGTTCTGCTGTGGAGTTCCAGCAAATGAAGCAACAGTGTCCAGCGTCCCTCGTAGACATTTACATCATAAAAGCTGTCAAATGACCACATTCTGACCAAACAAACTGCAGGTAAAAGAGTCCATGGTGGCTTTTCTAGGTCACATTCAAACAAAACCAAACCAGGAAACATTTCACCTTCATCTGACCTGGGTTTGGCTGTGAAGTGTTGTCAGTGGTGTGACACCGTACCTCTAGGTTGTTTTCAGCCATTTCTGAAGCCGGTCCACCATGCTGAATAAGACATTCAGAAAGACACAAGAAGGAAGAAGAGTCTGATCTCCCTTGAGTTTCGTCTTCATTGATGAGGAGTTCCTTTTAGAAATGTGCTGTTGTGGGATTAGTTCTCCACCTACTATTCCTGTTGTGTTTGCTCAAAGGAGCAACATGTGAGGTAGGTGGAGATGTTGCGCCATAAATGTGTGTGCTGTGCTCCGTCAGCAATAGCCCAGTGTCATTCTCTGCCCTCTGCAGCAGAGGAACAAAAATACCAGCTCTGATCTGAATGGTGCTTCATTCTGGCTTTCTGTCCCAAAAACAATGAAAAACCAAATGCTATAGTAACTTCTTATACACACAAGATCAAACATTTTGAATTCCTGAAGATTAAAACAGAACTAGTTGGACAGGTTGTAGTCTGAAAAGTTGAGTTAAAAAAAGAAAAGATCCCATAAGGTCAGGCCGACTTTAAGTAAAAGATTTTCAGCTAAAATGGTATTTGGTGCCGTAAAAAAGGAGCTACACACACACACACACACACACACACACACACACATTACCTTTGTTACTGTGGTGGTGTGTTCTGACCCGCCTGCACACAAATGTTTTTATTTACTGATTGTATTTCACCTTTAGACACTTTTGACTTCAATAAAAGTGATGTACTAGAAGAAAAAAGATTTTGTTTTTTTTACTTTGATCAAAAAGGCATTACAGTGTTACAACAAAAAACTTGTGTTGTTAGCATCCAACATTCATTGTAACACATTCTAATCTGACAGCATGGAGCATGGACTGCTTTGACCGTTCCTCGTCCCTTTGTCTCCCTCTCTTGGCCACTGCTACTGTTTTCCTGTTCTTGTCTTCTCAGCTGTTCTAAAAGACGGCGGGGCGTTCTGACACTCCTGAAACTCATCAACCCTCCAGGACTTAAGACCCGTGTCTTTTTCTGCTCTACAGTTCAATCCCTGCACTCTGGAACAACCACCTGCCTGTCCTAACCCATCCTCTGAACACCAACTGGCCGCTACGACCCTTCACCCTGGAAAATGATCTATGAATAAAACAAACTGTCATCTCAGCACCACATCCTCCGTTTTCAGTCCTTGATTTTAAAGCTCTCTTTAAAGCATGGATAGCCTTGTGTTCGTCTTTGTTACATTTGATGTGACGAGCTTTTTGCAGATGCATGGATGTAAGCCTCTGTTGATTGTGTTATATATGTATTGTTCTTGCCTGATTGCTTGAAGTAAATCCTTTCAATTCAATTCAAAATGCTTAGTAATCAGCTTCACTTCAGCAGGTTCTCTCGTCTGATCTGAGGTTGAACCCACATACAAACACTAAGGTCACCCCCCCCAAAAACATAAAAGGTAGGTGGTCCTGCCAGAAAATGTGGAAATTGTGCAAAGTTTAATGCTACTATTGACTTTGAAAAGGCTTGGTTTGTGTTGCCATCATCACTGCAGGATCAGCCTAAACGTTCACTATTCTGAGAGGAAGATCTTTCTAAAATGTATTGCTTGTGAAAAGTCATCTCCTTGTTTTTTTCAGCTCTGTTTGTGCAATTATAGCACAGCAGTGAGACGGCATCAGGACATCTCCAATGTGGCGTCCAACGTAACTCTAGCACAGCGTTTCTATCCTACATTGGTTCTAATAGTGTTCCCTGTGGATTATTTTGATGTGATGTTGATGCTCCTGTTTTGCTGTGTTTCCAGAGGTGCAGGTTTGAAGACAAAGCATCATAGAACAAGAGTGTGCTCAAACACACAGAAGGGCAACCTCCAGTGTTTCAGTGTCCAGTGTCACACCGGGCTTATTACAAAAGAATCTGCCAGTTTTACAATAAATGTTGCTTTTTAATTAATTGCTTTAATTATTTTAAGATTGTTATTAGAGAGAAAAGACCAACACTTTTAGTGCACTTTGGAAATGTAGCGTGTTCCAAACAGTGTCTGTGTTGTAAGCAGGAACAACAACAGAAGACAGGAAGACAGGCCCGGTGGCCCACTTGGCCCAAAGGCTAAACTGTTAAAAACTACAGTTTGGAATAAATGCAGCACTGTGTTTATCTGCAAAAAACATATTCTCCAAGAAAAGCAATTCATTTTTCTGCTGCTTCCTTTTCATGTTATGGCAGACATTTGCAAACACGTAAACGTGCAGCACTTATTCCCTGAAGGAAAAGGTGATGACAAACAAGGAACTCACCTTGAAGAGCTTGGAGGGGGACACAGGGCTGCCAGGCTGATTCATCTCTAAGTTGATCATAGAAGAGCAGTCTGAGTGAAGATCCAATCTGTCTGAAGCAGTGGGGAAACTGCACTCTGTGGAAACACTCATCTGGTCGCAGGGGCTGGAGAGCAGGAAACAGGCACAGAGGGCGGGGGTAAGGAGGATGTTGTGCTTTCAGAGTTTCAAATAGGACGTGCCTGCGGGCTTCAAGAAGCCAAAATCCCATAGACTTCCATAGAGAAATAAACTGCAATTACTCCGTCATTCTACTGGTCACAATCAACACTCTAGCTCTGACGCCCTCTTTTAACATGTTCTCTCTTTTATGTTTTTGTCTGTCGAGCAGATTATTCATGTTATAAACTGACCAATCAGATGCCTCCAAAAAAGTAGGTGGTCTTAAGTCGAACATTCAAAATCTTTGAGCCTTCTTTCAGTGGTTGCCATAGAAACAGACAAATCACTGCCTATTGACGGTGTCACGGGAAAAAATGGCGACTGAATTAATTTCACTCGGTTGGAGCTGGAAGTAAATCATTATGACATCACATTCACTCGCTCCAGTTCTCCTGTACAGTAAGCGCGGGGGATCACACCCACTGACTGAAAACCCTATTAGGAAATTCTGTACACTGCAGCTCAAAGGCCGTACAGAAATATTAAAAGTGCAAGTTCATTTTCAGTTTATTCAAAAACAAAATATCGTGAAAGCATGGATCTGCAACACTAAATTCTGCCACAAGGTGTCCTGGTTTTACCATGTTTGAAAGATGGTGTCAGCTTACATGTTTCAAGTGAAAAGGCCCGTTTCATTCACAGGCTCACAGCAATGACTTGCTTTAAAACTCTTTTTTTTTAAAGGCACAGAGGATTTCTATGAACACACACATATATATGTACCCAAATAATTCAAGCTGCTTTCATCAGGGCCTGAGCTGTGGACCGGTGCCGGTCCGTAGGTCAATTGGTCCTGAACTTGTATGAAGCTGGTCAGCAATCGTAGGAAGTGTTTGATTGCAGCAATAAGCCATGAAACCCTTCTAAATGATAAGGAAGAATAAATGTGGATGTGATGTTTTTTTAAACTGTAAATAATAACTGATGACATTTTTTTTACACAACGATGTGTCTTGCAAACAGGTGCGACTTGTCACTTAATGAATTAAGTGTGGTTGAAAAATGCTCACAGGACAACAGCTTCTGTGTGGTTGTTGAAGAGAAAGACTGTTGCATTCATCTAGTAGATCTGTACACGGTGGTTCCTTGAACTGTAAGTTTGGAGCACATTTCAGCCTAGAAATTGATTCCAGAATTTCTTTTTGTAACTCCACTTGGCTTTTACCTTTTCACTTTAGACAAAAAGAAATAACACTAAATATTTTTTAAATAAAACAATGAAAGAATTGTGTAAAGTGTTTGGAAACTATTTTAAAAGTTTATACAAAAAATGGAATAAAACGGCATTTGACTAGGTTTTGGACTTTTCATCTAACAAGGGGCTGAGAAAGTATACAGGAACATGTGTGTATGGACTGGAAACCCCAAAGTCAAAGTGGTAGAGAATGAGAGAGCAAAGATCCTGTAGGACTTCCAGATCCAGACGGACAGGATGGTAATGGAACCAACCAGACATTGTAGTGGTGGACAAAGAATAGAGAAAAGCTGTTGTGGTGGATGTAGCAGAACCAAGAGATGGTAACATCAAGGAGAAGAAACATGAGAAACTGGAGAAATGTTTAATAGTTGTTCTTTAGTGTTTCTTTTTGTTTGAGGTTCCGCTGTCTTGTCTATTTTGGCTGCTGTTTGTGTGCTGCTCGTTTGATGCAACTGGGTGTTTGTGCACCACTATTTTGGATGCTGCCTGCCATGTTACAGAAGTGGCACAGTTGGACTTTGGAGCCACCCGATCGTGCTTCCTCACTCGTCTCCCTGACTTGACGGGTGCCACTGGAGTCTGGAGTTTCCCTATGATAGACAGGCATCAGTCGCCATCGGTGTGTGCCGTTGGGCGTGGCCAACAGGCATCAGGATTGTGCACAGAGTCTGGGAATGCTAACTGGAGCTTCAGGGATTTGTCTGTAGCCTCTGACGTGGCTCGTTCATTATTAATTTGTGGTGTAACTGGTGTTTTATGGTGTCTGTTTTTTTAGCATAGGTATTAATCCCTTTTAGTATTTTGTAAATGCCTGACTCTTGTTTCCTTTCCCGGAGAGTCCTGCGATTGCTCATTTTCTGGTGGATTTACTCAACGGCAATAAAATGGAAACTATAATGCCACAGGAACAAACCAAAGTTTTGAGCTTCAAACTCAATCTGAGCAAATGCATTACAGAAGTGTATCACTGAGCTGGCCACTTTTTTCCAGGCTGCTCCGGCAACACAGCTGCAGGCTCATGTAACTGAGTGACGAAAGTCAGCTGCATAACAAAGTAGATTCATTCTAGGCCTGAAGACATTCTGAAATACTGAGACACAGAAACCAGTGTGTGTGAAACCTCCCCACAGTCAGTCTGCAAGCAAAAACCAGCTCCAACTTGCCCAAACCTCCATAACAGACAATGCTCTCTCTAGTGTTAAGAACTCACTTCACCTAATGTTGATGGGGAATGTTAAAGTCCCATCAGTTGTCACACACTTAGGAGTGTGAAATTTGTCCTCCACATTTGACCCATCGGACCATTCAGTATGACTTGACCTGGAATTGAATGGACAGTCTACCACAAGGCCACCGAGCTGGTTTTGTTCTATCTTAGACATTTCACTGATCACAACCTAACCAGATCTTTTCTTAAGCCTTTCTTCAGAATGATGGCAATAAAAGGCCTAAAATCCAATAGACGAGACTGAAAAAGTGTACAGTTGTAAATTTATCTGATATAAAATATATAATGTACTTATTACCAAAACCTTTACAAGACAAAAATTACTTTCTAGAAAAAAATTGTTGAAATTGAAAACTGTTATATTACAGTGTATATATTAGTACAAATACAAATATTCACAAAGCCAAAAAGATTTGAAAAAAAAAAACACAGCAAAACTGCTGACTGCAAAACAAGCAGCACCTCTTCCTAATTTAAAAGAAAAGAGATTTTTGTTTTTGTGCACCTTTCTAGAATACTGAGGCGTTGTTAAAAATGTGGTCATGCAAAAGTTCCTTCAGACCAGCAAACAGATGGTTTTCCACAAAATTGGATGGATGGATGGATGGATGGATGGATGGAAAAGATCTGAAAAAATCCTTATCAAAATGTGGTATGATATCTCTGATGACCTCAGACCTGCATTAAACTAGTCAGCAGGGCTGGAAACCCCACTCATCATGCTAATACACATCATAGAGATGAACATGGCATATCTGGGCTACCACAGAAATACACAGACCACAACAAAAAAGCCGCCTGGTTGTTCAAAAGTGTTTCATGGTGGAAGTTCAGCTGAAACTGTAGAGCAGACGCAGAGTCCTCCTTCCAAAATATGTGAAAGACATTCTGCTGATCTTCAACAACTGTTGAAGCTCCTTTAGAAATGATATTGGATTTTTCCTCATTTGTTTGTGAAGCTGAAGAGTCTTTGGGTCAGGTTTTTCCTCGGTCACATGCATACATACAGGGGTTGAACTGTCCAGGTGGTGGGGGTTTTGGGCTGTCCAAGCCCATAGAGGGTGGAAAACAGGTGGGGCTGCATCTTAGGAGGGCACAGGTGTGTCTTGCAGTTCCCTTAAGCCACGGCCACCTTAAGGGGCGTCATAAAAATGGAACGCATCATTGTCGTGCGCGTGATGAGTGCATTGTGAAATATTAAGGCTAATGGGAGTTTATCGCACTTATGATGATGCTGTCGTACGATGCCCTTTATGAGCACTCTAGTCATTAGTAAGGTCACCATCTGCTTGCACCATTCTCGGATAAGTTGCAGATCCACCTAAAACGTGGTGCAGATTCCTCACCAGAATGTTCTTTGGCGTACACCACCGCATTAAATTTAAATGCTAAATCGAATGAGCGTTTCTTGGTCATCACTACACAGACATCCAGCATCTGCAAAGCTGTGCGGGTGTGTGTGCGTGTGTGACTAAAGGAGCCCGTCCAGTATAAGAGACTGGAGTCCAATGTTCACTCTAATTTGTTGTGTGTCTGAGCGAACACAAAACACATGCATGGCTTAGAGGGAACAGTGCTGGTGTCTAAAGTTACCAGCATCTATTAGACCCGGCATTTATTGGAGACCGGTGTCTATTAGAGACTGGCCACTAATTCACCATTTCACTGGCATCAGTTAATTATTTCATTTCAACATTTTTCTTCCCTATACAAACTGTAGCATAGACATAAAATCAACAGAACCAAAACAGTAAAGCGCATGTGTCAGCTGCAGCTCCAGTCAGTGTGAGCGACGCAGGCTGGGCGCAGGGGAGGCACGGGCTGCTGCTTTCTCGTGTATTTGAACAGGAAATTCATAAGTTTACTACTTTTTGGTACCACTGGTCTAGAGGAAGACCAAAGAGGAGGTTTATGGATGCAGTGAGCAAATACATGAAGGTAGCTGTCAATGTTTTCCAAGTCACAAGTAAGTCTCAAGTCTTTGTACCCAAGTCCGAGTCAAGTAAAAAGCAGTCAACTCCCAAGTCGAGACCCCAATTTCGGGTCCACTACCAGAGGCTATCTTATCAGTTCCTAGCACTGCGCTTTTCTGGACTGACATGTCTGAGGTCTTTCCAGAGATCTGCTTGGGGGTTACAGCCCCGAGTGCTCCAATTACCACTGTCATCTTCACCTTCCAAGCTTTCTCCAGTTCTTCTCTGAGTTCCTGGTATTTCTCCAGTTTCTCATGTTCCTTCTTCTTGATGTTACCGTCTCTTGGTTCTGCTACATCCACCACAACAGCTTTTCTCTGTTCTTTATCCACCACTACGATGTCTGGTTGGTTCCATTACCATCCTGTCCGTCTGTTTCTGGAAGTCCTACAGGATCTTTGTTCTCTCATTCTCTACCACTTTCTGAAGTGTTTCCCATTGTGACTTTGGGGTTTACAGTCCATATTCTGCACATGTTCCTGTTTACTATTCCAGCCTCTTGGTTGTGGCGCTCCATGTATGCTTTCCCGGCCAGCATCTTACACCTTGCAGTTGTGTGCTGAATTGTTTCCTCTTTGCACAGCCTACACCTTGGGTCTTGTTTGGTGTTGTAGATCTGAGCCTCTGTTGTTCTGGTGATCAGGGTTTGTTCCTGAGCTGCCAGGATGAGCGCTTCTGTGCTGTCCTGTAGGTCAGCCCTTTCTAGCCATTGGTAGAACTTCTTGATATCAGCCACTTAAGTTATGCTTCGGTAATACATCCCATGCAGGGGCTGATTTAGATTTGGTGATCCTATCCTGCCTTTAAACTGTTTTAAAATTCTCTGTAGGATATTTATCAACTTTTCTGGCTTAGTTTGATTCTAAAAATGAGGATTATTCTGCATCCTGCAGGGGTGTAGTAGTGTTGTTTTTTTTTTGTTTTTAAACTAAGCACAACCAACAATATAAAAAAAATACATAAATAAAATGTTATAATGTCTTATATTTTCTAGTTCCAGCCAGCTGATGTTTGTACAAATGCCTGACTGTGCATGAGGGAGTGTCTGGAACAAATCCTGCAGGCAAAGTGTTTGCCAAGCACAGGGCGGTTCTGCAGCAGCCAATAAGCTGCAACCACTACACAAACCATAGAGTAACAACCACGGCAACGCGTGTGTGCAGTGTAAACCAAGCCAATGTGTTTGTGGAGCTTTCAGAAAGAGATTCAACAACAGACAGTTTTTGATGCCCTCCACTCTGCAAAAGAAACAGAGATAACAGAGATAATCCAGATAAACATGGAGAGGGTTATGTTTACAATCGCCCTGAAGGGAAGGAGAAGAGTATGTCAATGCTGTAAGAAAAAGACAGTTTGTAACCTATTTGCTTTTTGTTCTGTGTCCATTTAGGCACATCAGTACAGACATAGATAAACCAGAATATCAGAGATAAAACTGACACAGATACCTGTTCACAGGGTAGCATCAAAGTAATAATGCACCCATAATTAATAAAATCAAGATAATCTGTTGCAATTGCACAATGTCCTTGTTAAATTTCAAGTGCTGTAATGCAACATTCTTCTGCAAAATAACCACCACCGCTTTTGACTTTTGAAACATACTCAACAGAGCAGCAGAACAGCCTCCCTAAAGAAGAAAACAAAACTCAGCAGAGAAAATCAACATCTTACACACTCACATGTTTAATAATCTACTCTTTATCATGAAAACCCTGGGAATTTATAGAGAGCAGGTTTCCCTGATTTCTTGCTCAATATTATCCTGTTCTCCACCAAACATCAACTCCCCCATGCCTGCTGGATGGAACACTTTTTTCCTATTCTGCAACTATGTGTTCTCTGACAAAAATCTACCCTCACTGCAAATGCTCCATCACCTCATGAAGCTTTCTGATTTCACTGCTGGCTCTTCTCATCTGGTAAAGTTCTAAGTATATAAACCACAAAAAACAAAAAGTATATTTGGTAAAGTATATAAATCCTTATCTTTACTGTGGGTGGCCGTGGCGCAGAGGTTGGATGGTCGGCCCCTGATTGGAAGATCGCAGGTGCAATTCCTACCTTACCTGCCCATATGAATGTGTGCCTGAATTTGTGAATGAGACTGACTGTAAAGCGTTTTGGGCCTTCAAGGAAGGTAGAAACGTGCTATACAAGTATGCACCATTTACCATTATAGGTCCAGAAAAAAAAATCATTTTTCAAATGTGAATACACCCTTAAATTCAGTTCTTTGGTTCCACAGTCATTGGCATATGGTCCAAAAAATGATGCTACTCTGGTTGAACCAGTGCTGACAGTCTCTCAACATACAGTATGTCAATCAACCAACAAAGAAAAGAAAAATAACTTGAAAAATAACTTCACTTCTCTCACTTCAAAGCTACAATAGCTTTTTTTTTCATTTTAATTTCCAAAAAACACTCTAAGAGCAATACTGCTTTTCAAAGATTTGTCATCAAACACTACTCTATTTTTCTATGTCTCTCACTTAGTATGTTTTAGACAATTTGGGCTTATCAGAACAGTGACAACATTTGATGATTGATTGACTTTTAGTTTTTTTTTTAAGTAAAACAGTTAAAGATCCACTCCAATAAAAATGTGACTTTGGTGGTTTTCACATGCTCTTGTAGCATTTTTTCATGATGGAGGACATATAAAGAAAATTCAGACTAAAACCACATTCTTGAGTTTTTCTTTATTCAAATCATGATAAAATAGGAGCAGATGAAAAAAAGCAGTTTGAAAAAGCTTATTGTTTCTACGTACAAACAATAACCTTCAGGCAACAAGCTTCCTGCTCCGCTTGCAGACAAATAGATCCACGTACATCTTTGTTTTCCTCGTCTGAGCTGGAATCTGGATCCTAACTGTACGGCTGGGTAGCTCCGATATAAACTCGCCATTTTTGTTGCACTTTTAATGTTAGTTTGGGGGTGTGAGGGGCTGTAAACTAATGGGAGAGAGTGAGAACAAAGAGATGATGGGAAATGAGCGAAGCCTAACTCAATGCCAACAGTCTGACCCACAACTTTTCTGATGAACTCCTGCAGATCTGCAGAAACTTTGCCCTAGAAAACGATACAGGATTTTAGATTCTGACAGCATGATTATAAATGAAAAGACCACAGGGAACCCCTTGGAAATAGATCAAAAAATGATGGAGTGGGACTTTAAATGAATGTCAGTGATGTGTTTTTACTTTTGTCACAAGAAAACATCAATTTCACAAAAGTATATGTTAAATTCAGAAGCTGCTTTTGTAAAAACCCAGCACGAGTTTGAATGGGGGGAAACCTTCTGGATGTCATCCACTATTACACAACAGAAAAATTCCGTTGCCCAACAACTCAGGCTGTTTATGACTGTAAACACTAGAACCTTATCAGGTAACATGGTTTGATCTCTTTTCTTAATCTATATGTTAAAAAAAGTCTAGAATAAAATGCATACATTTAAAGTTGCTTTTTTTTTTACCAAGTTTGGTGGAAAATGGCTTATAATGCATAATTCTTTAAAAAATGTTGTTAAAACACGATTCCTCAAAAAGTTACCCTCTTTAACACAATTAGACAACCATAAAAAGACAACACAACTGTGGTATGTTTGGGTTTGTGAGATAAATGTCAATAAAAGCCACACACCACACAATCTACCTCTGGCATAAATGACGACAGCAGCAATGCCTTTTTTTGAATCATATACTGCGGTGGAAACTAAAGAGAGGTGTGAGAAAGCAAACACCCACAAACCTCAACCAAGTGAAACATCGTGCGCTTCTCCTAAACTGTCTTAGGCAACTACAGAAATTCATTACTTCATAACATTCATGAAAAAGACACACAAAAAAACCCAGATAGAGACCTAAAAACTGAATAATCAGGTACTGTTGTTGTTGCGGAGACGCATGTCATTTTTTGTCACCTGACTTCTATTTTCAGTTGCAGGGTACTTTTGCTTTCATTCGCCTTTTTGTTGGATTTAGGTAATACAAACAGCTAGTCACAATTTTATTAAAAAAGAAAAAAAAACCTTCAGCTTTTGCCTCCAGTGTGTTTTCATCAGCACAAATACAACAATTTTTTTTAAAGACTTCATCATCTTTCACATAAGACCAGGATGATAGAGTTGTTCTTGTAGCTGATCAGTCAGATGCTTAAAATAAGGAACAGGATACAACATGTGGACCTGCTGCAGTACACCGTCAGCAACAACACATGGACCGTGTACTGCAGCAGAAGACACCACACCCACACAAACAAACATTTCACGTTTTTCCACAACATGGGAAAATGACAGTTTTGTTCCTCCGATTTTCACAAAATTTCGCACACATGCCACCAGCTTTAGTCTACCGATCGTCTATCAATAGTCTTGTAACTTCTTGGGCATCATTGGGAAGCAATTGCGAAAAAAATGTTGAAATTAGAAGTCAAAGACTTTGAACGGCGTGAGCGTGGCGAGCTCGCAAAAGTGGCGTACTCCTATTATTTGAACATTTTTTTGACAGAATATTGTGAAACTTTAATATGTTGATCCCTGACTACAGCTAAACAAAATATTAGAAGAATGGATATGAACATATTAGGAATGTGGGCGTGGTTAGCAAATAACCTTCGTTGCCAAGGAAATTCAAAAGTTTACTTTTTCTGATTCTTATGAAACTTAAGTCAATCTGTTCGGTATCACAGGTGACCAAAACGTAAAATGGTTGCTATGGAGATAAAACCAACAGAAACGCTGCGATTTAAAAAAAAAAGTAATCAATTTCTTGCATACATCTCAGACTGGCCTTGCAGAAGGAGAAGAGAATTCACTGCTTTTCTTAAGACTCTGCTGCAGCAGTGGTGGGTAGCTAGCAGTGTTGGGAATGTTACTGACTTACTTTTTAGTTATAGTTACTCACTAAGTCACCAATCTCTCTGTTTCTAATACTTTTCATTAACCAGTAATGTGTGGCGAGAGAACTGAACTCAAACAATCTGTTCTAAATCCAGTAAGGACAGACCAGGTTTGAGGAGCCCTAATACCAGATTTCAGATATCCACCTTGTTACCAAATCCTCCAATTGCTGGGATGTTTCTTGCCACCTTCTTGTCACTGAAACCAAATTTCAGTATCTGGAAATGACAAACTTTACACATTAACTCCACTTTTGGTTTGCCCGTTCAAACCGTATCAAACTTAATTTATAAATGGCACAAGACTATAAAAAATATAAATAAATGTCATGTTTAAAGAGTCACTCAATACTGAAGTTGTTTTTTCAACAATTTCTCTTACCCAATGAACTATTTGGATTGTAAACTTGCGTATCATTTTACAAAGTATCCCTACTCCTATATGAGGATACTCTACCCAGCTTTTGCTGCAGCGTTGTTTTGTAATTCAACACTTGAGCAGTATTTACTTTGTGTCAGTGAAGAGCAGACATCTTCTCCAGAGGAACTGTCGTGTCCATGTTTGCATTCTCATGAGCAGGCGTGAACAGACATAACTAACTCAGCTCAGCAACAGGCTGACTGCCACGCAGCCTCAGCTCTTCAGGATTCTTCCTTTGTAAAGCTTTGTCAAGCTCGCTCTGAAATACCCTGTATTTAAGATACAGTACACATTAAAAGGTGTTGAGGATGCATCGACATATGTATTGAACACTCATCATCTATTAACACACATGTATTGTTTTTGTATTTGATCTGTGTTACACTGAAAACTGTGACATGTCAGGTGTGCTCAATCCTCCCGATTCCTTAAAGCGACAGCTTTAATTTGAATAATTATATATGACAATAACCCAAAACATTTTACTGTTTTCAGGTGTTTTTTTTGTTATGATTTAATATAAAATGTGATCTCCTGGAGGCAGAATTAAGAAAATCTCTACTAAATCTGTCCTTGTATGTCCTTGTAGCATGTTTGAATTTGAGTTTTCAGTTAGATGACAGTAAAGACGTGTTCATTATTTTTATGTCATTTCATTTTCCTAAAAAACAAATCAGAACATTTTCATAAAAGTAAAATGCCTTAGGTATCCATCTGTGTTAGAATTTAGCTGATAAAATACAATATATTTTTTTTAATCAACCATCCAACTTGGCCAGTGTTTCAAAAATAAAATCTTAGCCCCTATTTTAGTTATTTAAAATCTGACAAAAACAGAGTAACGTGCACTGTAAACAGTGCAGAAGGCATGTTCCTTCTAAAACTGGAAATCCCACCAACCTTTTTATCACCTGAAGCAGCGCCATCAAACATGCTCAATCTCAGACTGAAATAAAGAATAATTCTCCAGAAAAACAACAAAGTTCAGACCTTCACAGCAGCAACAGTCTAAACTACCAGAAGAAATTCTGAGAATTTGCTTTTAGTTTCTAGATTATTCACAGGATGCTGATAAAAATGTTTGTTCTGTAAAAACTTGAAAACATTAGAATTTATTTGTAGAATGAATGTTTTGTTTTTAAATGGAACTGATCCAGCAGTTTAGTGTTCTGTTTTATTCATGTTCTCTTTTGAAACTTGAAAGCTTTTGCTTTTCTCTTCAGTTTCATTTGTAATATCTATTCCTTCTTTTAGTTTTCTGGGATAAAAACTGTTGCATCATGGTCCTTCAGTGCATCTGTGATGTTTAAAGTCTGATAGGAAATAAATATCTAATCTGAACAACCTGCTGATGGTTACACATTTCTCCTATGAACCACATTGTGTTCAAATTTGACATTTATAGTTATTTGGTTTATATTGTGATATATATCATTATTGGCTGATATGAAATAAACAATATTGTGATATAAATAATTCACTATCGCCCAGCCCTACACTGAATCCCACATTGCTCCTGGTGGTTATGAGTTGGTTCCAGCAGCAGAGCCATAATCAGAATGTGAATGAGACTGTGACTGTAAAGGGCTTTGGCCTACCCGATCTGTAACAGCTACCCAATCGGTCCATGTGCCAAAATGCGTCTACTTCCATTAAAGCATTTGACGCTCTATTTTTTCATTTTTATTTATGTTAATAACAGTAATAACTTCTTAAAATGTTTATAATAATGAAAAAAAATGCTAACATAAAACCAAAGGAAAAAAGAAATGTTAAAGTGTGGGACTGCATAATCTTTAGCATGCTTGTGCAAAGTCAGACCGCGCAGCTACCGCCACTTCCAGATACTTTATTAACTTTGTTAACACGACACGTTATTAATGGCAAAAGCGGCTGGAGTAGACAGAGCTGGAATAAGCCTCTTTAGAGTAAAATGCCCCCACTTCTCCTATTTTTCATTGCTAACATGTAAAAAATAAAACCGATCAGACAAGAGGGAATGACTCCAAGCCGCTGTCATTCTATCACACATTGTTGGGATTTTAATTGTCTGTAATGACAACGATAAAAGATTCTACTGTGTTGCACTTAGGCAACGTTCTTTTAATTGTTGGCGCTTTAATCTAGTTGAGAGAAGCTCTCTGTTGTTGAGAAAAACACAAATTTGTGTGATCACTGAGTTATCCGCTGTTTGAATGATTGGAAAATTGTAAAGCAGTAAAACTATGTTACCAGGATCTGATCTTTTTATATATTTGTTTTCATTATTTAACAATGTCTTACAATCTTGGAAGAACAACAAAAATGTATGAATTACAGGAGCTAATGTAATTCAAATGACTGAACTGAGGCAATGTTGCCACAAAGAGGCTGTTACATTTTCGCACATACAGAGACCGATGGAGTAGCCAATCCAGTACCGATGAGGTAGCCAGTACCGACTGAGTAGCGACATGCTATAAAAGTATAAATACATTTATCCCATTCACTATTTATAAAAGGAGGTCTTTTTCAAACTGTAATTTTAAAAATATACTTCTCCGTGATAGCTCATGGTATTACATGCAGGATGCTGTCAATCCTGCAGCTATAATTTCCCAGATGCATTCAAATACTTATGAATATTTGAACGTGAAATATTGTTAGATTCCTACAAAATGTATGCTCAGATACATTATATTCAGTGGATGAAATAGTAAAGGCACACCACAGAAAATTTCACCTTTCCAATCAGGAAGTCGTCCTGTGTTCTGCATTTTTGCACGATTAAGGTATTTTTTTATGTTCCCATCCTAAAAAGTGTCCATCTGTTCATTTTTTATCTTATTCTTTTGTGGTCCACAAATTAGACAAACTTGACTTGAGTTGAGCTCAAAATAAATATTCCTGAAGAACAAGATATTTTACTGTTAAAAAGCACAATGAACAGTAATTTATAAGCATGAATGAATGGATCAAAGAAAGGTTACATTTTAATTATCAAAGCTTAGTCTGCTATACAGCCTATGAGTCAGAATAAGTCCAATTTCCAACAATAAGCGAGCAAGGTTCAGTAGATCAGAATAAAGCATCATTGACCATCAGTGACCCCTGCTGAGAGCAGGAATCTACATCCTCCTTGAAGTGTTGATAGTTTATCTGTTTTCTTTGATTGGATCACTTTGTAAATGCGCTACCTTTCACCAGGTGACATGCTTTAGTTCACCACACTCTACATTCTGTATTTCTTCTCATCTTCGCTGTCAATACACAAAAACAAACCCCAAAGCTGTTCTTATCGCTCTGTTTGAACAGGCTGCCTCTGACTCTCATGTTGTTTCAGCCGTGGTTTTGTTTGGAGGCAGTGTCAGAAGAAACCTTTACGTGTGGAGAAGTACATGCAAAATCCCAAACATGTTCAACACAGTAGAAGCAGAGACATTCTGCTCTCAGAGCAACAGAGCCATCAATCAGCTGATGAGTGTCGCAGTCCTACTCATCCTCTCCTTTTGTGTTGGTTTGTGACTACAAACCCCCAACTCTTTCAGTAAACAGATAAAGCTGATTATTCTTCTGTGTGTCTTTTTTTAGTCTGCTTTTAGTCCAGTCAATAAAAAAGATTGACAGGAAGAAAGCATAGAAAAGTAGATTTGTTACTGATAAATAGACTCCACTCTGGAGTACAATGTCCCGAGCGGCAGAGTTGAACCCACAGCAGAGATACGCTGAGGGACTGAGGGAAGGCATGGATATTATAAACATGTCACTTAATATTCAAATGTAAATGGCACCTGCGCAACAGGTTTCCTAATAATATTCTCTTTCCACGTTGATATTCTGTGTCATTTTCATCCAGTTACTGACGCAGATCACAAAGTAAAACACCATTCTGGCTGAGTCACATTCATCTGCAGCTGACAGAGGAAGTACACCTGCACGGCAGGTTTTCTGTCCTCTGTAATTGGCAATGGATGCCCCTGCCAACGAAACTGACAACAAAAGCAGTACAAGACTGCAGCGCTCGTCTCAAAAAATACATCCTATAAACTCACTTTACAGGTAACCAGGCTTTTCATTACTAGACCAAAAACAAAATAAAACCTAAAATCACAAAAACTGCCAACATTGAGTGCAGTTCATGTGCGGTGTAACAATCCATCACTGCTAAAACTGAACACAGGAAAATGTTAAAAGTCAGAGAAACATTTGACTCCGTTAACATGTCCTGTTAAGAAAACAATCACAAAAGCTTTAAACAGCACTTTGTACAGGTGCTTTGGCAGAGATTGTTACGCCAGATGCCCTTTGTGACACAACCCTGGATTTTTATTCGGGCTGGGAGCCGGCACAAGGACACCCAGACTTAGGTCTCTTGTGGCTACATAGTAAGGCAGTGGCACAAAAGGTCACACTGAATTAAGCTCACTGCACACCCATTTGCCAGTTGTGCACTAAACCAACCGAGCAATCCAGCTGCTTTCACACCTTTAACATTCTGATAAAAAAACAAAACAATAAAAGCATCACGTGAAATACAGTTTCTCAGAACCAGATATTAGTAATCGTTTTACTTAGATGCACCCTAAACTCAAAAAGCAAACAAAAAATATGCAACACATTTGTGAAATAAAAAGTAAAAACTAAACTGCAAACTAAAAAAGTTCTGAATTTATTTATTTAAATGTGCTTGTTACTATGTGTGACTCAGGAATATCAGCGCCGCAGTCACACAACTCTAAATGCAGAGCTGCACAAAGTCAGCAAAGTGTCCAGAAAAGGACCAAAGGGGTCAGAGGTCAACTGTGAGCGCAACCATTCAGCAGGAGAGCTCAGGTTCCAAAGGGAGACTTGATGGACATCTAACATCCTGGTTTGTCCTCCCAACAATCCGCCTCTTCTGTTTCTGGATCCTCTGACATTGTTTTTCAACTTGATGTTCAAGTTGAACTGCGTGAGAAAACGAGTTGAGGCTAAGAGAGATTCCACAAACAACCAGAGGCTAAACAGACAGATGACGATGACAAACATGCTTTCCTTTGGGGTTTCTGAGGCTCATTTTGAGATGACAAGATGCTGGATAAAAATGAAGTTTCAGCAAAGTTAACTGACAAATGGCAGCACAGTTTGCTTTGACTGTTATTTCAACATGAAAGCGTGAGCGCGCATTGAAGAACCTTCTTTAAAAACTCACATGGTGTTTTTGAAGCTTTCTGGTTCTCCGGGGTCGTCATGGAGGAACACCTCCCCCGCTAAGTCTTCCATCGGTTTGGGTTTCTTCTTCTTCCGCCGCAGTGACAACAGCCCGATTCCCTTCCTTCCTTTCGGGGAAAGCGGCTCAGCATCACGGGCCAGTGTCGCGCTGTCACCTGCGCCGTCAGGAGCGGGGCCCGGGGCCCGGGCCCCAGAAACATCCCGGGGGGAGGACTCATGCTTCAGGGACTCTGCGCGCCTCAGCTCCTTGGCGTCCTTCTCGGATGAGCTGGACCGAAACAAGTGCTTGATCTTCAGCGATTTGCTCATTGTGGCCGACGGAGCAGTCTGCGCTCAAAGTGCGCAGAGGAATGAGGAGAGCTGGCGGGGTTGGGGAGTCACCAGGCCAACCTGCGGAGCGGGTTCCAGCGTGCGCATGGACATGCCCACATCTGTCCCGCGCGCGCAGACTCACCGTCAGGAACAGCACTTCTTTCAAAAATCTAATCAAAATGGACCTGCAAAATGACGAGCTTCTGAACTGTTTCAGAAACCCCAGAAACAGTGAAAGGAGTTGAACAGGAGGATTGTTTTGTGCGCTTTAGGAACTCGTTGCTTTGGAATGTTGCGCAAAATGTCTCTTAAAAACGAACAGAAATTCGTATTTCTCTTAACTCGCAAACATCTGTTGGTAAAAATGATTCTGAAAAATAAAATGTTGCTAATTTAAGTAATAATATCTACATGAACGTGTTTGCAGCAGACTTTGGGAGAAGCTGCAGGCTGCAGACCGGGGGCGTGGCCCAACGTGGGCGGGGTTAACCCCGAGCTGCTTAAAACTCAACTCTAATCTTTCAATTTTGGTTCATTTTGAACATCTGAGTGACTCACACATAAAAACCTGCTACTGATCAGTGACATTTTCCACATTCCTTGTATTTCTAACAAAGATAATCAAGTGTAAATGAATATGTGTACAAACAAACAAGTAAACAAGAATGAATGTCAAATCTATTCACATTTGAGTTTGATAAAGTTCATTCCACTGTTGTTTTTCCACATCAGAATAATCCAAAGGAACATTATTAGAACATTCTAGCACATGTATGGTCACACATTGGACTGGAATGATGGTTGATCACTTTTACTGCATCATGTGTGTTTGTCTGCTGGGATGAACTTGGTCGTTTTTACGTTGTAGTAAACATACTACAATGCTGACTAAAGCTTTATATACTCACAGGGATGAATTTTCCAAACTCTTTTAGGGAAACATATTTTAAAAGTAACCATTTGTGGTCTTTTTTTCTGAAATAAAGTGTGATGCTATAGCGTGAGCTCCACCTAGCGGCCAAACGGAAAAGACCTCCAGAAAAGGCAGAACAATTCTTTTGAAATATGAGACAGATTTGTGACCAAAATCACATTGTGTGCAAATGTTTCACAGTATGTACAAAAATGTGATCGTATTTACAAGTTCTACTGTCTTAAAATACATGTCATTGTATTTAGGAGATTTTGATTGATTGAGTACATAATTTAAAAAAAGAGCTCACCAGCACTAAAGGCCATGTGGAAGTTGTTCTTTTTAGCAACACTCTTTTTCAACCCAAGGCCAATATTTAGTGGCATAACAGCTTCATCTGCTGGTCTGAATAAGGAAGGACAGGAACTAATCTGAGCAGTTGCATAAATTAAAATAGCCGCCTCAAAATGAAATATCTAAAAGAAAAAGTAAAATGATTAATCTGATTAAAGTCATGTTTGCTTTTTTTAAAAGGGAAGTGAAAAGTCTAGGGTAGTAAATTGAAAGTAGACAAATCATATTTCAAGAACAAGAAAAGAAAGGCTTTAAGATCAGTGTTACATTTTGCAACTCTATAAAAGAAAAACTGAAATACTTCTTTGTCAGAGAAAAACTGACCCCGTTACTGTCATTTTCAGATCGAAACAGTGCAAAACGTCAAACATTTGAACTAATTGCAGAGTAGTTTTCTCAGAAATGAGTTCTAGTCTGACCTTTGAAAACACCAAAGATGTGACTGCATGGGTAAACAGGCCACCCTCACTAAAAATCAAAGCACTGCTTCCACCACAAACCGTCGAGCTGTAAATGCAGAGGAGGAGGCATCCTGAAAGTCACACAAACCATCAGATAAGAGATGTTTGTTGATGGGCAGTAGATTCATCTCACATCTAAAGTAGGAACAGCAGTGAAGCATATCTTTCATGTCAAGCTGTGAGATTAGGGTTTTAACCTGCTTCTGCTTTTGCCGTGTTTCCTTTTTTTTTAATAGTTGAGCATCTGAACAGCCACACAGCTGAAGCCAGGTATCACAGAGGATGGACATCAAGATCAGACACCCAGGACAGTCATTCGTGCTGACAACAGAGACATCTCTGCCAGGTATGTGTTCTGTGCAAAGAGCGCTAGCTTTTCGCTGCAGGTGCACTTTGTTTTATGCTAAAAAAGCCCTGAAGATAATACAAAACTCTTTCAGACACCAAATCCAAATTTGATTACTCCAAGTTTCCTGCTGAGCACATAGTTTAAAACTTTTTTCTTCAACAAAATGGTTTTTTTGTTCTAAAAAAATGCAGATTTTCCCTGAAAAACAAGACATTTTCTATAAAAGACTATTCCACCAGAATATTACAGTAGGAGAAACATTAGGGTGGATATGTCCAATCATTTTCCTCAGAAGAGGTTTTTCAAAAGTTGGCAAATAAAGAGGTAGTTTTTGTTTAATAGAAACAGATGTTTGCATTTGTTTTATTGTGGATGTTAAGAATGCAAAAAAGGGGGGAAAACAATGGTTCTTTGTTTTTAATCTATTGCAGAGAAATCTAGGACACGTTTGAAAAAAAACAAAGAATTTGCATGTTTTAAAAAAAAGTTGCATTGACGAGGGAAACAGGAAGATCACTGTGTTCAGAAAAGATTTTTTTTTTAATATTCTCCCAATTTGTGCACTTCTTTTGTTTCCAGCAGTTTATTTCTGTTAAATATTTGCATTTCTGCTCAAAAACTCCTCCAAAAGAATCTTGGATGATGTTGAAGTGAATCTTTTCTCAGATTTCTGAGCTTGATCATTTTGGTACCAGGGAACAGAATTAGCATGTTAAATTTAAAAGGAAAAACACCTGTAATTTGAACTGTCCTCTTTTGAAACGCACGAGTATAAATATGCTTTCTATTTTTTTTTAAAATTATTTTAAACAGTTTTTTCAAGTGTGGAACAAAGAGCGAATTAGAGGAATATCAGATTCAGTTTTGGCATCCGCTTGCTCTGTGGATTAAATTTATCATGCAGCACAACCCGGACCACATTTGGGAAAAAATTGACAAAAAAGTGACCAAAAAAAACCCTAAAACATTTGACACATTAGTTCTGCAGCATAAAAAAATCCAAATCATAACACTGTCTCAGCTTTCATGTGATAATTGTTTTAAATCACAAAATGTACTTTTTCTGGCTTATTTTGTTAACTGTTGGAGATCAATAAAACCTCATTTTTAAAAAAGCAAAGTCTTTAAGGGTTTCAGAAGCCTTAAACTCCACTGCTGATTATCGACTGTAAGTCAGCTTTTCTACATTAAAGTCTGTCTGCAGGAGCTGGTTCCAGGAGCAGCTGATCTTCCTGCATGTGTGTTCTCACAAACACACACTGGTGATAAGAATCATCTCACAAGCTTAGATCGAACTGGGTATTTTTTAGCGCAGAGGATGCTGCTTCCTCTGTGTGCAAACACAAAAAAATTGTTATTGGACTGAATTTGGCTCATTCAGTGGGGTAAAAAAATCTAAACTAGAGCACTTGTTTTTGCTGCACCAGCAGACCAAAACCCGAAGTGAAACATTTGTGATCAATCGCAAAGTTGAAATCTGTCTGAAAGCTGTGTAGCAAAAAAAAAAAGAAAAGATTGAATCCAAATAGAGTCCCAAAACCTCTGCAGATCTATCAAATCAGTAATCCCTTTCACTGTTGACTTTAAAATAGTTGAATAGGAAATGTTGTATTTAGAGCAGCTATACATGATCAAAACTATTTGAAATGGAGCACAAATAAACACTAACTTTTTTAAATATATAAGAAGCCTTTGTGTTTTCTGTGATGTTTTTGAGAAACTAGTTCATCATTTCAGGAACTCAGTGCCCTGTTAACCTGACAGCTTCTGTTTTTTCTCTCCTAAGACATGGAAAATGAGACTTTTTATTACGAGCCCACAAATGATTCAGAGGAGCTCTGCAACCTTGGCAGTGTCCAAGCAGAGGCTGTCACCCAGACAACCTTCCACGCCGCCATCTGTGCTTTTGGCCTCATCGGCAACCTTCTTGTGATGATAACCTACTTCTTCTACAAAAGAAGCAAGACCATGACAGATGTGTACCTTTTCAATCTGGCTGTGGCAGACCTGATCTTTGTGGTTGCTCTTCCTCTGATCATCCTCAACGAGCAGACAGGTTGGTCGATGGGTATTGCGGCCTGCAAAATATTAGAGTCAGCCTACAGCATCAACTTGTTCAGCGGCACACTGTTGCTCGCGTGCATAAGCGCTGATCGTTATGTTGCCATAGTGCATGCCAGACGCTCGTTTGGTTCCCGCTCCCACGCACTGATCTACAGCCGTTTTATCTGCTCAACAACTTGGGTGTCTGCGTTGGTTTTAACTCTGCCCACATTAATCTTCACTGAACTCTTTGAGGAGAGCGATCCAATGACTGGAACTTCCAATGTGAAGTGTCAGCTGTCTTTTAACAAGCCTCACACAGCAAAACTGATGAAAGTGTTGGTTCCTGGCCTCCAAATGGCCATAGGATTCCTGTTGCCGACGCTGGTGATGGGGTTTTGCTACTCCTGCATTGCATACACCTTGCTGAGAGCTCAGAGGACCAAGAAGCACAAGGCCATCAGGGTCATCGTGGCAGTTGTGGTTACTTTTTTCCTCTTCCATCTTCCCTACAATACGACTTTGCTGATCCACACCATGTCTCTTTTCAAAGAGAGAAGCTGTGAGGCTGAAAAGACCAAACTCCGTGTTCTGAGCATTTCTAAGAGCACAGCCTACCTGCATTGTTGCCTCAATCCCATTCTCTATGCCTTTGTTGGGGTGAAATTTAGGAGCCATTTCATGGAGATCAGCTCAGCCATCTGGTGCTTCAGCAAGAAGTATATCTATTCTGCTCGCTCGCCGCATGGGACCTCTGATCCGTGCACCTCGGGGTTGAGGACTTCAGATGTTTCTCATACCATGTCTTAATTCAGTGCGTGACAGAAAACTCTCAGCAGCCCACACCTAACTTGAAGCATTGTGTTTGTCTGCTAGTATGAAATGTTTCAAAGACAAACTGTTTGTTTTGTGGAAAAATCTCTTCTTTTAAATAAATGTCATTTAATAGATTACTGTTTGGTTTTTCTACCAAAGATGCCAAAACTACTGCTGTGAACAGAGCTGTAAACATGTGTTCAAAAAGAATTATTGGATTGTATCTCTATAATATTTCAAATAAAATGTTTTTATCTCAAGAAGTGATGTCACCTCTTTAGGAATAGAATCAGCTTAACATAGGGGAAAGCAAAGCTGTGTGAATTAAGGATTTCTTTACCAGTATTTTGTTAAGAGCTCTCCCTCCATTTCTGTTGTGAAGCCAAAGGGACTTTGTGGAACTATCATAGCTTCACCGATTAGCCTGTTTTTGGACTGCGGGAGAAAACTGCAGTGCTCAGAGAAAACCCACGCATGCACAAGGACAACATGCAAACGCCACACAGAAAGGTCCAGGCTGGGATTCGGACCAGGTTCTCTGAGCGCTAACCACTACACCACCATGAAAATCAGAAAATAGACCCTTTAAACTTCACAAACTCCCACCGCAGCCACATTTTTTCTTTTGTAAAACCATTCCCAGTAGTCTTTTAATTGCAATTTTTCATCGGAGTGGGTCGATGAAAAATTGCAACGATGTAAACCTAATACCAGTTGTGAATGTCTGGCTGTTTTACAGTTTTATGACTGTAAATACATTTCAAATCCACAACAAATGCAAACTGAAAAATGATTTGGAAACACACCTATAAAACAAAAAATATTCAAGTCTGTTTTTCTAAATATATATACACTTTTTTGTTGTTGTTTAGGTTGCTTACCGTCTTTAAATGTTTATTCTGTTTTATACTTCTGTAATTGACCAGAACCATATTTTATTTGGAAAACCTGTCTGTTTTTTTCCAGCATTAAGTAGATGTGAACTTTTGGATTTAAAATGCAATAAATCAGATGTAGGAATCTCATCCTACATCAGTGTGTTTTGTATTTGGCATGTGTTCATGTTACCATGAGTTGACCGTAATTATACATTTCTGAATTAACTCAGTAAAGTTCTTGGCATGTTTAAACCATGAACTGAGAGCAAACATTGAGACAGTTCATTCAACGGGAAGAACATTAAACAAAACTAAGTTCAGTGAGTCAAAACGGTCATGAATTCTACAAAGAGATGAGTCTTAAAAGTAAAGGAAGTGTGTGAACCTTACACAGTAACCTCACAATAAACCAATGCTGAGTTTTCCGACGGAGTGCCCGAGAAAGCAGAAGTGAGCAGAGCGTTGTGTGGTTGCAGATTACAGCTTTCATGTTATCTGTGTTCATATGTGACCAGCCCATGGATCAAGTCACCTAAACTCTCACCAACATGAGCAGTTAAGCAGCATTAAAGTGACAGCCCTAACATATATTCCCTTGATTTCCCTTATCAAAGATCCAACGTACTTGTCTCTTCGTGTCATCACAAGCTGGCTTTTGCTTTTGAATTTGGCAGTCAAAAACCTTGTCTCCTTTGAACTTGGTACTCTGAAGAAAGCTGAAGAATTTGTTTTCTGCTGGGCCTTGGAAGGAGAGAGGTCATTCGTCGCTCTTTGCTCCTGATGTCAGTTGATTCCTCCAGTATTGCTGAAAATACAGGACTTTTTTGCACAGCTTTGTCAGCATCTTCCAGAAGTGAACTTGCAGTAGTTTGGTGCAAGTCTGAGAGTCCCTTTTCATGAATGTAGCTGCCATGGCTAGGCGTTTGTGTTCAGCAGGCCACTCCATGCCCTTCATGAACCTGACCACTACCACTGCGTCACGGATCTGGAAGGAGGGTAACCTCCGACCTGTCCTCCTTTCTCGTTGGTGCTTTCCCTCTTCTTCTGTTTTTGTCCAGTCTCTTTAACAAGCCGACTGATGTCAGGTGTTCACCCGTTGCCTGTTCTGCAATTACTGTACATCCGTTTGGAGTTCCTTGAAGTTTCTGCTCACGGCGTCACAGTCCAGAACAAGGAGCCCAGAAAGAACTTAGTAAAAACACAACCCGTCAAAATTACATGAGCTTATTGAGTTTTATTTTACATTATTATATTTAACAAAAAAAGAATTAAAAGTTCTGTTTTGGAGAACACAGACTTTTGGTTCCAACACGGAGGGGAGCTCCATCTGCCATTTTGTCCACAGCTTGATACTCGTGCCAGAAGGCAGGCCAGAGGAGAACAAGCATTTTCAACCTGTGCACTGGAGCTGTGGAACGCTCTACCACTGAGTGTTTGACCGGCATCCTCACTGTCCATTTTAAAGACTAGTTTTTAGCCAGGTTTTTGCCACAGCATGAGAATGCTCTGCTGCTGCATTCTACTTTGTTTTTGCATTTAGTTTTTTACTCTTTTCATTTTTAACCTTTTAGTTGTTTTTAATGTTTTGATGTATGGCGCCTTGTCTACTGCAGACATGTTAAGACATAAATATGATTTGATTTCTTTCAAATCAAGTGCTTGACAAAGAGCTAATTGCTGCCACCTAGTGGTCATTTACTGTTCACCAAAGCTGAGTAACATGGCAAGTCCTATAACAGCTTGTGCCATCTCTCCATTTGTTATATCTTTTAGTTGGTTTGAAGTTTAAAGTTTTTTTTTCAAGCATTACATTTGACGAATTTTAAATGATAATCAAGATTAACCAGGAAGGAATGGGCTGAAGCATGATTCTAATCAAAGCCCAACCAATGCAACATGCAAATAGCCTAGTTCTTTTATATTTCACCATAAAGCTAACACAATCCAAAACAAACAAACAAAAACATTCCTAAAACAAATACTTTACTGGTTTTTGTACAAATGTGTGTGATCTAATGTGCCCAAATCTCAAACAGTTGACCTTAAAATGACTCTATTCAGTGGTTTCTAAAAGCTGAAGAAAAAAATAACCTAAATGATGTTTTAGCCAGTCTGAAAACTAGAATTGAGACATTTTAAGTGAGAAAATGTCATCTGATTATTCCATAGCCTCTGATAACTCTAGATTATAATATGATTTGTACAAAAAGGATAATATAAAACATTTGTTTGTTGTACGTGGCATTACTGTGGAAATGTTATTTATTAGTCATGAGATTGTGAATGATTTCAGGATCCAGAGACTCTGCAACTGAAGAAGGTTTTAAATGTCTAAACTGGCATGTGTTGGGTGTTTAGATGACTTTTTTTTTTTTTACTAAACCTTTGCAGCTGAATCTATCAACCACCAGAGGGAAACAGTCACTTCAGCAGGAGAATTAGACTGCTGTGTGTGGAAGGACAGGAGTTTCAGAACCTTTCTGACTCAGTTTTTCGCCTTTTTTCTTTTTTTGCTGTGGAGCCTTTTAGTTGAATGAGATTACTCTCAAATATAGCTGTGGAAATAACAATGGCGTTCCATTAAGATGGAAAAGAAAATCCTCTTCCTTGGCAAGTGGTGAATGCAACTCCCAAAGCCAACTGCATAAGGTCATAGTTTTGTGTAGTGGACCAGCAGTGAGAGCTGGCTCATGGGGTTATGCTGCTGCAGCTTTCTGTCTTCAACAATCTTTAAAAGACAACTCCTGCCGTGTTTGTCAAAACACAAACTACTGATTTGACTTTTCAGTCTACTAGAATGTTTTCAGAACAACCCATTCAGATCTCCTTTTTCAATCCATCAATCAAAAAACAAAATTCATTCAATATCTAAGTTTTGCACATTGTTTACTTGTCTTCTGTTAAGGAAGTGTCTGAAGCCCACTCATATTCAGGTCTACCTAGCTTTCTTGCTCTCAGAATGATAATGGCTTTTCCTTTAAGTTTATCAGATGAATTCCCTTATCTGGTCAGACCACTGGAAACCTCATTTCCTCCTCAGGTTTTCTTTCTAGAGGATCTGTCGGCTCACATCCCACCACCAACACACAGTCTGGGAGGAGGGGCTTTGAGACGAAGAGATGTGGATAGAATGACTGCATGTAGGAGGTGCTGAAGGAGATGGACGGGAACCGTGATAGCTGGAGACGCTTTGTGTGCTCTTGAAGGTACACAGCAGAACAGAAAGTTCCAAGTTGCGAGATGATTTTCAAATCAACATTGGGTTGGAAGTCAAAAATGTCTGCTTTTATCAAGCCACAGTTTTTGAGCTTCAAAAAAACCATCTTTGACACTAAGCTGAAACTAACAAAGTAATTTCTGCTAAATGCCATGAAATCCTGCTATACAGAGTATATGATCATTTCACCAGTCTAATAAGTGTTACTATACTTTGGCCACATTTGAACATCTGGATGATTTAGAGTAGAAGAATGGAATGTGTGGGAATGAGGTAAGTGCAGATACATGTCCCCCCTCAGGAGCATGACTTAACTCTCATGGAGTCATATTTCAGTTTAGAAAAACACAGCAGAACAAATGCGGGAAGTTCAGGCACCACCATAAAACCCACCAATATGGCAAAAAAAAACCCAGCCAAGTAGGAGCCAGAGCATCTATGACAGTAAAAGCATGTGTATGTATACATGCTTTTATTTTTTTATACATACATATAAATGTAAGGGCTGTCGATGTTAACGCATTAACGCACGTGACTGAAAACAAACAAACTTGAAGGCACTATGTGACCTCAACTTCTTTTTTTAGATCTGCGTCAACACCCAGCAGCCAATCAGATTTGAGAATTCACCATTTAAAGAGCAGAAACACAATGTTTGTTTCTTATGGCTGTATATCAGCATCATTGACACATTAAACTTCTGAGTTAACACTTTATAAATGTAAACGTTTCAGACAACAAAAACAAATATATATATAGATAAGTAGATTAGAGTCTCATTGGAGAAATAGACGTGTCATAGGTCCACAATTGGCAGCTTCATTAAATATTACCCGCAAAACGCCAGTGACAACATCTGCAGTGAAGAAGGGACTTCAGGATCTGTCTGGAATGGAGTGACCAGTGCAGTCACCAGAGCCGCTGTGGGAGCAGATGACTGTACGGTACAGTAGAGATGCTCTTTCAGTCAATCTAACTTATGGGAGGAGCTTCTGGAAGAGCGGGCAAACATTTCTCCAAATGATCTCAACAAACTAACACCTCGAAGGCCGAAGGTCTGCAATTGCTGTACGATAACTGATGCAAATGGACAATTCAAAGGTTGAAGGAAACAATGATTATTTCAAAGAAATATCATTTCTAACCTTGTCAATGTCTTGACTATATTTTCTATTCATTGCATAACTACTGAAGTAAAAAAGGGTGACTTTTCATGGAAAACACAAAATTGTCTGGGTGACCCCAAACTTTTGGACGGTAGTGTATATTTACATTGTTTTAATTTCCTTAGTTTCATCAATGTTTAAAAAATGAGAGAACACAATTCTTCTAATATCATATCCAAAAAAGTACATTTGGTCAAAAGAATCTCTAAAATCCCAGAGGAAACAAAAATCTCTCGATTTCAGACACAACCGATGAGAGAAGTATTTTGTGATGAGACCTCTGTGACAACCCATAATGAGCTGAGGAAAGCTTTGAGGACACGACCTCAACTGTTATTCTGCAAAAGAACAGGCACAAACATGCACCGCTGTAGGTCAAGCACGGCTTATTTATTGTCATTGTTGGGAGGCGTACAACACAGTGCAAACCAGTCTTTGGCAAAACTACAATACGACAGTCATGATGGTATATCCAACACCGACCACGGTGGGGGCAAAGCATGCTCTGCAAAACAGAGCACAGCTTTTATCGGCACTAGAAGCTGCTAGCAAAAGACAATATAAGAACATGGATGAATGAGGAAAATGGAAATCAACAGCAGATGAATTCAAAAACAGCACAGACTGACCGGATTGGTTTGGCAGAAAAATCTTGCGATGTTTTTCGCCTGTTTCATAAACAGAAAAACTTAAGGCAGACAAACAATTGAAACATTTCTCATGACTAATTCATCAGTAGGAGAGAAGACAGACATGTAAAGGCACAAAAAGATGCATGAACGTTGGAACACAATACCATTGTGACTTCAGAGATCCTGTTGATTTGGGTTTGATGCTCCCTCAGGGCATAAAGAGAACAATGCAGAGGAACTCTGACATCACCGACACCATCGAGACGGGAAAACAAACACAAAGCAGGCCAGTGCATGAAGTACAAGTGGTATTTGTCTATATACAGTACATAAGAACCCAACTGCAGTATGCAGGAGACTGCATTTTTTTCATATTGCAGTCATCAGAACCCCCGCTCCCCCCTCTCATATGGCTTCCATTACAGTGGAATGAGGGTCAGAGGGCTGGAGGAGCCTGCACTCCAACACATGCTCTGCTCAATGACGTCAGCCCACACTTAGAAATGTTCAATGTGGCAAAGTAACAAAAGCCCAACAGAGTTTAACTCGGAGAAGGCAAAAAGAGCAGGTCGACAGACACGACTGCACCAGGTCAAACAAACAACAACGCTGCTGAGGTCATGTTAGCAGTACTAAAAGGCTGAATCCAAACCATTACAACATTCACACACGTTTTATAGATGTGTTATTTTTGACAAAGCTATGAAATCATAGTTCTGGCATTAGAAGCTGACTATAAAAACTGGGATAAAGGGCACAACTTAACAGGGTACAAATAGAGTTTGCTTTCAGGGTGTAAAAAGAATAAGAGAGCATCAGCAAGCCCCACCAGGGACAAGGCACCAGTTCTCCATCCACACCAGCAGTAATCAGTAGATGTGTTTCTTCTGTATTACATGTTTGCAAGTTTTCACATTGTTGTCATACATTAGCATTTCATAAAAAGGGTAAAAAGTAATTCAACATGATTTAAAGCACCATAGATTAAAAGATGAAACAAATACACCTGTAAAAAGCCTCTGAATAAACAATTCTTTCAATGTGATGTGACATCAGACATATGCTAAATATTTATTTGTTACTTTGCATGAAAAGGATAATACTTTGATGGTGTGTCTTTATATCATAAAAAAATTCGTATATAGCACCAGTTTTCAGTATCTCTAACCTGAGAATTTTCTTCTGAAACAACTTTTCCTCACCTTCATTCACTGCGTGCTGATGGTTTATGGACCAAAAACATTGAGTATAAGTCAAGGTTCAAAAACCTCATCTTTCCTTAGAATCCTTAACGTTGTGGAAGACGATCTGTGGACGCTCGTCTTGGTGCTAAAGAATTTGGAACGTGGGCCTCAGGCCGATGACCCCGAAGGGTGCACCAAGCTCAAGATCTAAATGAGGAATTAAACCGCCTCTAATTTACTTCAAGAGAAGCAAAGTAGAAGAAAAGATGAACCTAGGTGAAGCAGCCTGGTCAATGGAGGTTAACTGTGAGTCAGTACACTGTCAAGAGTCCAGTTTCCTCCCTCTCAAAATGTCTCACCAAGAAGGACTCCCAGAGTTTGCTGGTGGAGAAGGCGTGTCAGTCAGTTTTGGGCTTATTGTAGCTTGATCTTTATTGTTGCCGCTTGTCACGAGTTGCCTCCTGGGTGCAAATGGGACAGCAGGCACCTTTTACGTTGATGGGTTTCTTGCAGGTGACTGGTGGACAAGACTCCACAAAGCACGTCACCTGGGCGTCCTGAATGGAAAAGTGGTCAGTTACTCAACAAAGCAGGAGAAACAGTATTACAATAACATATTGTGGCCTTTCTGTAATGTGGATGTACTGTAATTCGTTTTGGAGAATGGATGGATTGATGGATGATCAGAGGGAATAAAAAAAACCTCAGCAGGGATTGAAGGGGTTAACTCCCTCTGTGGTTTAAATGTCCAACTTTAAAGGGTAAGGACAACATTTCCAAATAAGCAGAGCTACAGAAAGGAGAGAAATCTAAACAAGTGGCTGTGATAAAATGCATTTTAGTTTGTACATACTCTGCATTCACATGTGGAGCAGGAGTCATCTTTCCACCATTCTCCATCTTTCCGCTCACGGCCCTCTTTGTCAGTGCAGTCAGTCCTGCTCAGACGGGATTCAAGTCTTTTAATCTGTTGAAGTATAACGAGCGAGCAGTGAATGAGGATCCTCATCTCCCAAAAACAGTCAGTTCAACAGCAGCTGGAGACTCAATTAGTAAGAACATGGCAGATTGACATTCTTTTAATGAACAAAAAATTCACACATGGAAACTGACCTACGTAATAAAACATTCATATTTACTGAAAACCAACAAATACAAAATCAAATATCAGTTCAGATAGTTGTTTAAGAAATCATAAAAATACAGGGATGGACAAAAATGAGAGTATCCAAAAGGATGAAACTAAATACATTGGACCAGAAGGACTATAAGCATCTTTTATTGTTGACTGCTGTATAACTCTATAACTTTTATATGAAATGTTATTAGTGTGGAGGATCTGATGCATCGGGAGCAGATTAGACAGCAGAGGTCCAAGAACAGAACCCTGAGGCACGCCCGTCGTCATGGAGACTATCAGATTTACAATGGAAACAACAGCCTCTTCCTTTAAACGGCCCTTACCACGCAAAATCCATTTTTTTAGCATTTAAGTGTGTTATAGCGCAGCTGCGCGGAGACAGTTGGAAAATTCCGCTTTCTGCCTGCACACTCCTGCTGCTCTTCTTATGTATCCAAACTTGTAGCTATGTTTAAAGAAATGTGTCAAGTTCCTTCCATAAACATGCTTTAAGCATCAAGGTCATGACAGAAGTCTGAATTCAGTCATGAAACAGCTGCCGTAGCGGGGGCGTTTCTTACTCGGCATCACATCGGACTGAGGGGGTTCACGAGGAGCAGAACAGAGCTCTGGTTTGGTCCCACTGCACTACACTTCAGAGGTACACCTTTATTAATTCATATCCCACACTCAGACTTCATCCCCTTTCCAATACACATTTGATATTTTCTAGCTTTAAATGTTTATGTGAATCTTAGAACAGAAATACTTTATTTTGTCAGGAAAAGGTGTATTTTCTTGATGACAAAATGATATTTTCTGATTTTCATCTGAAATATGGGAACCTGCCTGAGAGGTAACTGCATTCTTTGGGAAGACAACAATGCCACACTTGTTCTCGATTGTTACCAAACACACAAATGCTAACACACCTGCTTTCGTAAGCTCGTGATGGTCTTCTGCATGTCTGAGACAAAGTCCTGGAAGTCACCAACTGAAGGCTCTGTGCTTTTTTTGGAGGTCACGGTAACATTAAGACTTTTTCCAACTTCTTCCATAAAACTGCAAATAGAAAAAAAGATTATTCAAATATCATTCTTTCATATTTCTCACTTACATTGATGTACAACATGCTTGTACATACTGCAGCATACAACACATAAAGTAGTGCTCACAGATTTCCCATAATGTTGATAATAAAACACTGCACATTGCAACTTTGAAAGCATTACATTACTGTACTGCAGAAAGTAGAAATGAGTTTCAGGATCTAAAAACCTTACTGAACCTTTTCTCTGGGATGCTGTTGGCGGGTTTCTCTTCTCGGTAGCTGTGCTCAGCTGATCTGCGCCCCCGGAAGTGGTAGGACAAAGCGTTGAACTGACCCTTGGTTCTGCAGTCTAGTGAATCAAAAACAACACAAACAATGAATAAAAGCTAACATATATAGGAATGAAAGAGGAACAACACTTTAAAGGGTAACATAACACGCTTGCGCCACACTCAGCCCAGATGTGAAAAATGCAAAAAAAAAAAAGGGGGGGGGGGGGGGGGGGGTTAGTGGAGGTGTGGTCTGTGATTGACAGTGAGGTTAGAAGTTGCTAATAAAATTAATTTGACTTTTATGGGGTTCTAAAATGACCAGTTGCTTTAAACAGCATTGTAGAATCTAACATGGTGAATGTTGCTCACCTTCGCAGCAGTCCTGCCACATCCGCAGGTCGATATGAGCGATGTCGTCACAGCTGCCAAACCCATGAGGCAGTTCAGCTACCATAAACACATCTGATTGGACGCGCGTGATGTTATCTCCATTGTCACACAGAACCCGAGCCAGAGATGCTTGCTTTAGCTGGGTTAGTTGTGCAGGAGTAAACACACCTGGGTTTTCATACCAAAACCTATCCAATGCCAAAGCAGACAAGATGTATTTGAGAAAAGCTCTCGTTTCTATTTATACACAGATTTTCACTCATGCAGATTGGAACTACTGGACTTATTTTGTCCGTGGGATTGCGCCATACCTGTCACCGCTGCGGACGAGTTTGAACTGTGTTGTAAGCAAACACATAAGCGTGGGACCCAACCTGCTGCCAGGAATGAGGTCTTCTGCCATCAAAGCTGGGAACAGGTCAATGTTTTGGGGAGTGCCATATAGCCTGCCACGAAGACAATGAATTATTCACTCAAAACTCAGCACATTGGGATTTCCTTTTTCTTTTTTTACAAGTGATTTAAAAAATATAGAACCTCACCTCTGTAGTTTTTCTCTAACAAAGGGGTTCTTAATCTCATTCCTCAAATCATCAAAGGTCTGAGCGGAAGTTAGGTTACAGAAAGTCCTGTAATCGTTATATGGAGGAATGCCATGATCCCTTCCTCGTTGAACATTCATGGCAGCCAGATCCAGGGCCACAGCATGGGCCATTGAAAAAAGCCTTTCTGTCAGCTCTGTGTTCAGAAGCTGTGTGGTGACGCGCATTTTACCTGCAACCCCAAAGAGTCCACGGAGAAGAGGGTCGATGCCTCCCTCATTTACAATACGGAAGGGTGAGAAGAAGGCCTTGTGCAGAGAAATGTGCCCCTGGGGGATTGGTTGGAAGTGCTCATTTAACCTGTAGAGTATTGGGTTAATGAGGGTGTGTCCAAAGCGGAAAGCTGCTGTAGCAAACGCATTGAAAATGCCAGCGTTGACATTGGGGTCATAATTCTTGTATGGTCCCAACATCTTCATTCCTACCTCACCTAGAATCTAAGAGAAAAGAAACATGTTCAAATAAACCAACAATTCAGTAAATACCAGTGAAAAGTGTGAACTTCAATGTAGAAATGTTACCTTCGGCAACCAATGACTGTAGGTTATATGCTGCATCTGGGCTCCCACTATTTTCCTGGCCTCATAATATATTGTGTCTCCATCCCAGTGGGGGTTTAATCTCAGTAACTCTGTGGCTATGCGGTTGTGTTCTCGGAACCACACCGTGTGCATAGAGGTCAAGGCAAGCTGTTCATTGGCACGATGGTCGCCTGCCAAAAAACATGGGATGGGACTTTCATTTTCATCCCTCATACACTCAGTGGGTGGACCTGTGGCAAATGGCAAAAGCGGTTTCCCCGTTCGTTGAATAATGCCTTGACGGAGCAGTCCCCTTTGGCTAGCCAAGTCTCGGATTTGCTCCGACTCGTGTTGAGAGCTGCCATAGACATTCGAGGCATCAATATAAGATGTGATTTGGTTTATTTGCTCTCTTGGATACACACTGTTCATTAGAAGAGATGTCATTCCACTGCCACACACTGGACTGGATCGAACAAAGAACATGCAGCGGGCGCCAGTTCGCAGCTGGCGCTGATCATTGGGTGGAAACTGGATTGGAAAGCATGGGGGGTCATTTGTGCAGACCTGAGCACAGAGCTGGCCATCGGAAAAACGGGACTGACTTAAAGCCACCACTGTCGAGTCCAAGTCGTGGTCCAGGAACTGACCCCATTGCATCAGCATGTGAGTGTAGCGGTCATCAGGGGTAATAGTCTCTGTTTCAATCATGGTTGTCGACACCAGCCTTGGCAAAGGCAAGCGGAATCCATTATGCAGCCGGTCAGTGGCACCTCTCGGCAGGTTGAACCCATTGTCATAAACGGATTTTAGGAGGCGTTCAAAAGCAGTGAGAGAGGCTCCCCACATGGGGTGCTGAAGGTTGTTGCAGGTGCCGTCGTGGCTGCGGTACTTCTGATGGAAGCAAATGCCAGAGCAGTTGTTTATGCGGCGGTGTGCCGTGCATCCAGACAAATTGGCAATCATGTCCAGAAAGCGGGGTGATACCAGGTCATTGTAGCGAAATGCTGTGGAAAAACAGGACAATTCAGTTTCTATGTAATATGAATGCAAATGAACCCCTGCATGGCAAAACGTTTAAAAAATGGTTAAAAACTGGTAGATAATGACATTTGGAGAGATGATTGTCCATGTCAGTAAAAAAAGATTCTATTCTTTATAATAGAACTTTATTGATCCCACAAAAAGGAAATGACCTCGTTACCATAGATAGGTCTATTAACAAAAGGCAGATAGATTAAGGTTTATTAATCCCTTCATGCTGTATGTCACTAATTTACCTTGTACCAATAAAATCCAGGACTGCACTTAAATTAACATCAGCTTGAATGGGAAAAAAAAACATTGAATGATAACAGTTATATAGGCCTACAGTAATTAGAAAATAATAAGAGGAATGGAAAGGCTAATGTTAGGATTAATTCTTAGAAAAGTGTAGATGTGAACGTGTTGTATTAAGTTGCTTTAGAGAAAAACCTATTTTGCATGAACTATTTGAGGAATAAATAAATTCTACTCTTTTAAATCGTTTTACACAGCTAATAAAATGTTAATTAATGTTTATTGCTTCTGTAAAAGCAAACCTTCTCGAGTTACAGTAGACACAGTGTGTCTCATTCATACACCGACATAAAAAAAACTGTCTTTGAAAAGCTACAAGTGATGCATATCAATGCCTTTCTGTGTCACAGGTGGATGTGTTAGTAAAGAAGGAGATCAAGGGAGGTGAAGATACTGAGTATCTGTGTGTAAATGAGAGGGACACGAGTGGGCGAGAGCAGCACTGAGATCACAGGAACAGAGGTACTTCGGGTTCACAGTCCAGAACAACAGAGCGCAGTAAAGGGGAAGAGGCGTGGCAAGGCAGGTTGAAACGGGTGGAGGATGGTTTCAGGTGTGATGTGTGACTAAAGAGTGTCATTAAGAATGAAAGGAAAGGTACAGAGGACTGTGGCGAGAGACGCCATGTTGTTGGTTTACATGCAGAGACAGGAGGCAGAGCTGGAAGTAGCAGAGATGAAGAGGTTGAGGTACTCTTTGGATGAAGAGGATCAGGAATGAGTACATCAGAGATCATGGTAGATGTTTTGGAGATAAATGCATGGAAGCAGATGGAGATGGTTTTGGTGGAACGTGATGATGTTGGTAAAAGGATGCTGAGGTTGGAACTACCAGGAAAGAGACCTAGAGTAAGGCCATGGCCTCTGAACCTCTATGAATTTAGAGTAGTGCACCCATGATCACCGGGTTGTTGGCATAAGTATTACAAAACTGTCTCTCTCCCAACATCTGATTTGTCTAATTCAGGCTTTCTAATTCTCTAATTCTAGCCTCAAAAACCTGCTTCTCCTTTCAATGTGTTGCATTAGATCAGAACAACTAATGGTAAAAAAATGACAAACCAACAACAAACCAAGACTTTTTCTTCATGTTTACATCTGAAAAGACAAAAGTCAAATGCTCACACAAACACGCATTCAAATCTTTATCACTGTTCCACCAGCAGAGTTCATAAAATGTGCCCATTATTTAAAGTTTGTCCCATTACTCTGCTGAAGTTTGACAGTAGACTAATAAAAAGCGCTTTACATGTTCTTTGTCTCTGTCCCTTAGGCCCATTATGAGGGAAAGAGACGGCAGACAGATGGAGAGCTGCAATTTTGACAACAGTTGCAAATTGCAGCACAGTCATTGACAATGAAAAGTGAATAACTGGCTTTACAAGACTTCAGATGAAGTCTACTGAAGACATAAAACCCAAGAATGTTTTTTTAATTGTTTAAAACATTACCAATATAAGTTAATGACCGGCTCAAAATGATCAAACCATGATACAATAGTTTATAAATGGCAGTAGACACAAAACAGAGGAAAAAAACGGGGAATTGCTGATGGTTAACACAGTTTTCCCAAGTAATTATGCTTTGTGCGGTATTAAAACTAGATTTAGCTGGGCTTGGAGCAGCCACAAAATATAAACTTCCCCAAAAAATTCTGGTCAACAAACCTGAAATGGCTGGAACCAAAACAAGTTTGTTAACCTGACCTCTGATTCTTAATGGGAAAACTGTTTTCCAAGACTAGTGGGAAATGCACTCAAAATAGGTTTCCATTTAGTTTGACTTAAATTGGAGTGAAAGCAGGCTGTTCCAGCAGAAAGCACCCAAGTTTAAAAACTGCAGAACATACCAGAACCATATCGATTTCTTGGTAAAATTGTTTTATTATGTGCTTCATTTCCCAGCTTTATCTGATGTACTGGCCAGTAGTGGTGGAAGCTGTTGTTACAGTCAGATACGAAGCTCAAGTATCAGGTTTTGACTTCTCCCAGATACTGATCCTATTGCAGGCATACAAATATCTACAGAGAAAACAAAGGTACAAATGATACTCACCAGTGCCATTGGTGTCGACCATGAGACCTCTGTTGACATGGTTCTGGATTAGCAGAAGAGTTTGTTCAAAGATCTCACCAGCACGCGCCTGCTCCACCGTGTATGGATCACGTGGATATCGGAAAAGAGCCAGCAGCTCTCCTGGAGTACGAGGCTGGCTGAACAGAGGGCATCCAGGAAGTAGTGTGAGAGTCGGAGACCATGATGATATGTGCTTGTATGCATAAGTATGTGCGTGGGAGCGAGCTGCAGTTGTATTGTGTATGTGTTGACATGTATAATATACTATACTATACTATACTTTTTATGGGAATTATAACAAAACTGAACCCTCTCTCCCTTTTAATTTGTATTGTTTTTTTATTTCAGTTTTTTTGTTCAAAAGTTTCTCACCCCAGTACTGCTTTTAGAGTAAGATGCCCCCAAGATTTGATCGCTTTGCTCTATGTCCTAACAGCAAAATTAAATCAAAAATCCAGATCCCAGCAAACCTGAGGAACTATGCACGGGCTCTTAAGTGGAACGCTATCCTTATAAAAAAGCAAAGAACATCCCATTATTGGTCCCAACACTACGGTTGAGATTCCCACCAGTAATTTGAGGCCAAAGAGGAGTTTCAGCAGGCCACAAAAACCAAAAGATGATTGCAATACATATGTGGTCCAAACTGTTTGTTTAGCCAGCATTCATCACAGCGAGTAGAACTGCCAAAAGAAACAGGTTTAAATCAAACAAATAAAAACAAAAAAAATGGAAGGAAGTGCACAGCAAAGGGTTTTGCAAAGCTGACTGATTATTGATCATTTTTCGATCATTTCTGTACGGGTTCCTCACTCTGACGTGGGAGGATTTGGGTGGAAAATGACACCTGTAGTGTTTTGGGTCATATATGAGCCAGCACAGAAAAGTGGCTTCTGCATTCAGCATTTGATTTATGGATCAAATCTGGCTCCACTACAGGTCACCACAAACATGTCTGTTATCAGAACATTCCACATGGAACATCAACAATTAAACTCATGTTGTTTTGCATTGTTTTACCACTGAAGTAACCTTGAAAACACGGGAGAACGGCAGACACTGCAACTGCGCAAGAAAAGAGTTCCTTAGGATTCGGTTTTTTCAAATACAGTTAGGCTCTATTAAATTTTACTTTTGAAAGTGACATTTCATATTTGTTAAACTAAAACCTACATAGGCTGTTTTTAATGTAAGAAAATAAAAGGTTAATTTGAGTTTTCTTTTAAAATAAAAACAAATTAAATATTTGAAAATAAAAGTCGGGGTCGATCGATTGCCGGCACTTCAAGCATCTTGCAAACAAGTAGGAAAGTTTCTTTGTGCTCCATCCTCGTCAGGCCCCGGTGAGAGCATTTACAGCGGGGTCCCTGCAATTTACCTTTTCATTGAAGTTTTCATTGCACCACAATCTCTGCTGCAGCAGAAAAAAAAATCTCTTTTTTTTGTCTTGGGGAGTGAGAACTTACAATTTAACAGTCACAATTTCTCTAATTGTTTTTAACTTTGTGTCACGTACTTGATAACATTTCAATGAGCTTTTTATTTATTTACATTTTTATTTGACCTTATGAAACATACTACAGAGCCAAGGAATTATTTTGTTGTTTTGATTTTAGCTTCTCACAAAGATGAGTCATTTCATTTATGTTGAAGTCTTACTTTACTTACACTGAAAACTTTCAGAGAACTTTTTATTTAATTAAAAAAACTGGGCTGAGATTGTTACTCCTTACACTTCTAGGATTTATTCATTTTCCTTTTTTATTTACTTGTTTTTAAAATAAAGTTAATTGTTGGTGTTTTTATTCTAAATTTTAAATATTTTCATGTCTACTGCAGCTCCAAAATACTCTTGACGAGAGGTCATTGGAGGAAAAGTACAATAAAAACCTTTGAAACTGGGTTTATAAGAAATTATTTTAGCCAAGAGACAAAAACAGCATGAGATGACTTTCTTTACCCTGTTGTTTTAATCAAGGGTGAGTTTAGACGCTTTAAAGTGATGCACACCGGTGGTGTGGACATTGTTGGGTCCTGTTTGTGTGTTTGCTGTCCAGATTCCTCTTACCCATCAAAGAGACGTCTCCTGGTTGACTCAATAGCACTGTCCACATTACGTATAGCCTGCTCAATGGATGTGCTCACAAAGGTGTCCCCCTCTCTGCTGACTGCTGGCACTGCCGGAAAACACGCAAAGCACAGATTAACACAGAGAAATCAAAACACTTTTTACCAATTTCTTATGTTGCAAATCAAGTCTTTCAGATTATACCAAGTCCAGCTCAATCAATCAATATATCACTTTATTCATATGGTGCCTTAACGTGACTACAGTCAAACTAGGTGCTGCCCATGAACAATTACAACATTAAAGCAGCAATTAAAATGATAAAACCATTTAAAAGTAAAATATAAAAATCTAAAGCATAGTAACATAATAATGAGACACAGTCTTCCAGTCAGATACACTATCTCGCCCAGGCTGGACAGAGATGCCATGGGTCAGTAGGCTCTCTAAGGTAGCTCTGCCCTCAGCACAGAAGGTGAATGAGCTGCAATTAGGCCAGTGTAGCTGCTGACCCTCTCAGCACTACATTGTTCATTAGGAAGGGTTTGTGCTTCTCAAAGTCAACGATCATCTCTTCTTTAGGATGTTTAGGGCCAGATTCGGACTAGTACACTAGATTTCTAACCTCTTCTCTGAACACCTGCCAATCATCATTCTGCATGAGCCCCACTGTCCACAAACCTTACAGTGTGGTCGTGGGTTGTGGTTAGTGTTTCTCCATTTGTTCTCCACGAGGAAGAGACGTCACGTGACTTCTGTCACCTACGTTTGTTAGCTGATTTGTTAACGGAAGACAGCAGCAGCATTTTAGTGACGGTAGGGTTTTGGAACCAACAGTTTTGTACAGCAAGATCACAACTTTGTTCAGAGTATGTTTGCGATCTGGATGCAGTCTGACGTCTAATTCGGAACTGTTTGCACTCTCTGCAGAAGTGGAACACTTCAAAACATCCCTTACCAGTAACAGTCAGCACCATCCCAGCAACCTGGTAGCCTATAGGGCTGCGGGCAGTACACTCATAGCGTCCAGCATCTGCCGTACCCACATCCCTCACCTCGAGGTAGCCCTCAGGACTGATGTGGAACTTTCCACTTTCTGTCACCTGTACTCCATCCTAAAACAATGAAACAAAGATGCTCTAAAGATCCAAAAGAATATCAACCATAAGGACCTTTGAACACATCCTCTTTGCTTAAATGAACATTATGAATTTGACCTGTTGTAACCACTTCAGCCCAATGTGATGAGTTTTCTGCTAAAGTCAAGGCTCTAACCTTGTTCCAGGTGAGGACAGGCTGCGGCTGGCCCTGAGCTCTGCAGGGAATCCGCACATCCTGGCCAGACTCCACAGTCAGGTCCCTTGGAGCATTTGTGAAAACAGGCGTTACTGAATGAGTTAAAACATACACACACATGAATTATTTATGGCTCACTGAAGGGTACATGTCAAGAGCATGTTGTAATCAAACTACAGCAGGTTTGAAACTCTTTCACACAACACAGTCAGTAGAGGGCAATATTCAAAGCCTGTGGAAACCGGCATTTCTGAGGAGCTAAAACCTGCTTTATATCCTCACTAAACTCGTCATCCAGTTCATCTTTCTTCACTTTTCCCAGTGCAGATTGCAGTACAGCTTTGCAGCGTGGTTTGGGGCTTACAGAGCTCTTTAACAGTGAGGAAACATGGAGCAACATACACTTTAAAACATGTTAACAGCTTTGATACTTGGAAAAACCAATCATTTTGGGATTACACTCCAACAAGCTTTGGTGAGTAGCCAAAGCTTGTCATTTTTGAGACACATACAGTCACACACAAGTATGTGTGTGTGCGCACTCACGCACATATACATGGGCAAAGACACACACACACACGTATCCTTTGTGAATAAGTCAGTTTGGTTTAAAATGATCTCTTAGATTTGATTTCAACTTTATGATGACCCAACAAACAAAACCATACAGACTACAAACAGATATTTCCCTCTAACAACATTTGCTTAATAGCTTTTTGGTTTCTTGTGCAAATAAGTCTCCATGAAGCCACAAAGTAAACAGGCATCCAGCACGAACAAGATGTGTCACATTTGGACCACACACACAGGTTACAACATTCATCCCTCAGAGTGGAACACTGGCATGTGCAAACAACAAAGTAGGTGGAAATGAAGCACACTGCACCACTCCCTCTCTGGCCTGACATTTACCACACACCCCCTCACACACACAGCAGTAATGAAGACGGTGTTCTTATAAAAAACTGTTTTTTATTCGTTTGAATGTAGACTGACATGAAGTTGCACACAATTAGGTGACTAGCTTTGACTTTTCTTGAGCAACGTTTTACACAGTTTAGAAGCATAAACCTGAAACGATTGCAGTGAAAAGAGTCATGTCACACACACACACACACACACACACACACACACACACACAC